>CM070033.1:6136522-6146561 GCA_036250615.1 Ptychadena robeensis | reverse complement strand
ACTTAGTAACTAACCCCTGAGACTACCTGCAGTCCAAATGTCCACCTTTCATAGTCATATCTCAGCTGTCATACAGTGTTTTTCTCTTGTCAGATTTTACTCCTACATACAGTGGCTTGCAAAAGTATTCAACGCCCTTGAACTTTTCCACATTTTGTCACATTACAGCCACAAACATGAATCAATTTTATTGGAATTCCACGTGAAAGACCAATACAAAGTGGTGTACACGTGAGAAGTGGAAGGAAAATCATACATGATTCCAAATTTTTTTTTACAAATAAATAACTGCAAAGTGGGGTGTGCGTAATTATTCAGCCCCCTTTGGTCTGAGTACAGTCAGTTGCCTATAGACATTGCCTGATGAGTGCTAATGACTAAAGCTGTGTGGCTATAATGTGACAAAATTTGGAAAAGTTCAAGGGGGCCGGATACATTTGCAAGCCACTGTATGTCTTCTCTGATATTCAACCCCCAGATCTCATATCTCAGTAGTACAACCCTGGCATTTTCTGACTTAGTAACTAACCTCTGAGACTACCTGCAGTCCATATGTCAACCTAGTCCTATTCCAAATGTGCTTTCCTCTTGTCAGATTTTACCCTTACATATGCCTACTCTGACTTTCATCCCCCAGATCTCCAACACCCTTAGAAGTCCAATCTTTTTTTTATTAGTAGTTTACAACTGACTTACATACTTACTCAATGACACCCCCCTAACTGCAACCTTTCATAGTTTTTCATGTTTCCCTGCGGTTATCCAAGTGACATAAATTGTATACATGTAACAATAAAAACTGAATTCTGGTAGTCTAAAAAACGTAACTTTTACAGTAGTGTATACATGATAAAGTCAAGTTGTTTGTACACCAATTTATTGTGTTTGGCCTTGTATCTCAATTGGGATTTTGAAAAATCCCCTGCAATACCATCTTCAGTCACAGGTTACCCCCAGTGAACACTTCCTCTCAATGTACAGATCATATCATCGGCTTCTTTTTTGGGTCCTAGTAACTGCCAGCCAATGACAGTACAGAGTACAGCCATTATAGAAGGTGACAGGAATGACTGTTATATCTGGCTTGTTGGCCATCCGCAGAGCAGTGTAGGAAAACCGTGGCTATATAACGGTAGGGCTTGTGAACCAAAAATTTGAAAAATTCTAACTATAAGCATTACCTTGTTGTGGTGAAATACAGAAAGCTCTCTGCTAAACCAGTGATAACCATCCGAAAGGAATTTTTCTTTTTCATACATTTACCGTATTTTTCGGACTATAAGACGCACCGGACCATAAGACGCACACAGTTTTTAGGGCAGGAAATTCAGAAAAAAAAAAAGATTTATTAAGTTTTCACATCAATTGGGTTAATGCAATGAATTCAATGAAGGCATTATTAAATTCAGCCAGCAGGGGTCACTAGTAGCAGTACACTCTCAAGCATCTTCACACTGATCATACTAAACACTCGGGAGGAGGAGGAGGGAGGGGCCAGAAACCTGCAGCCTTCTCCCTCTGCTCTAAACAGCTGGGAAGATCAGCTGTGACTGTGTCCGTGGGAAGTGCCGAGTTATTGCGGTTCCCACTGACACTGAGAGAGGGAAAGATGGCAGTCCATCTCTCCCTCTCTCTGTCCATTGCCTATGCAAGCAAAGCTCTGCTGACAGGCAATTTTACAGTACAGCTGAGAGAGCCGACACCAGCCAGCATCTCTCAACTGACAGTTCCTCCAGCTCCCCCGGCTAATCTCCGTGCCAGCCAAGATGCGACCACCAGTGGCGAGTGGCCACAGTGGGTCGCACATTCGGACCATAAGACGCAGGCACTTTTTGCCCCCAATTTTGGGGGTGAAAAAATGCGTCTTATGGTCCGAAAAATACAGTAATAAACTTTGGAGAAACGTTTGGTGTTTTTATTGCCGATCACCGTGTAGTTTTCTCATGTCATATGTTATATTGATGTATTCTTCTTCTTGTAGGTACTGTTGTTCTGCATGACGGCTGCCCTGTACATGTTCTTCTTCAGGTAAGTTCCCTTTTATCTGTATTCCAAATGTGAGTCGTTCAGAATGCTTTACTGGTGTGGTATCCCCGATGCTCGGCAGCTTATGCCAGTGGTTCCCAAACTTTCCTTGCAGGGCCCCCTTTTCTATTTAGGAACATTATCGAACCCCTCCCCCCCTATTCAAACACAGGTTCAGAATGAGGGCCGGTGGTTCTGGAATACCTTTGCGCCCGCCCACCAGTTTGGAAACCACTGGCTTGTGCTGTGACACTTCTTGTCCAGTTTATTTCTTGCCCGTACATTTGACTGACATTTACCAACACATCCGATCATTGCACATTTTTGCACAGGCTTCTCCTTTCAACTTCATCAACCAGGTAGATTGCACCGACATGATGTATGTTGTCACCACAGCTTCTGTACGCTTAAGTGTTCTTCCTGGCAGGTTTTCATGTCCACCTTCTGCAGGCAAAGTGCTTCCAAGTGTGATTTGTTTGGCTGTGTATTGGTAATTGGCTTTTTTCCTAACTTGGTCTGCCGCTTTTCCTGACCCCGTGTCAGGATCTGATCCCAGGGAAGCTTCGGTAACTCTGGCTGCAGCTCTGTCTGCTGAGCCACCTGCTAGTCTGTCTTTATGCCTTGTTGGATCCCTTTGCCAAAGTGGCCATGAAACCTAGTTCTTGTTAAACCTTGAATTCCTGGCCCCTCCCTAGTACTTCCTATATAAACCATGTCCCTGCACTTCCTCCTTGCCAGATTATTGTGCTCCTGCCAATATCTTGCTCTTTTTTGCTTTTGCTTATCGTACCTTCGCTATAATCACCTGTGAACCGACCCTTAAGGCCCCCACACACACACCGAGCAGGGCCCGACAGAGCTGATAAGATCAGCTCTGGAGAGCTCTGGCTCTCCCCGCTGCCAGTTCTGCTTATCGGCATGTGCCCACATGGAACGACAGATCCCTGTTGCCCCACAGCTCGGCCGGCCAGAGAACGGACATGTCCGATATTCTCTGGCCGATGGAAGCCGATGCCATTAGCTTCAATGGAGACCGGCGTCTTCATTGAAGCTAATGGCCGGCACACAAAGGGTGCAGGCCGATTGAAGCAGTCCCATAATGCACCAGGATGCAAACGTGATGACGTCATCACATTTGCATTCCGGTGCATATCGGAGCATGTCTGTCGGCACCCATCTGTGGGTGTGTAGTAGGCATTAGCCTCCCGAGGCTGAGTGGAATCTTGTCTGTAGGTGAAGAGATAGAGATTGGGGGATTGAAGTCTGGGCTGAATTTACTTAGGGCCAGAGCCTCACATTTATGCTAATAGATTAGTGAGTGCTAACCTATGGCACACGTGCCAGAGGTGGTACCCGGAGCCCTCTCTGTGGGCACGCAGGCTGTAAGCCAGCACAGAGGAGAGAACTGCAGCCTATTGGTTCTCATTCCCTCTCTTCTGATTGATTTAAGTTGATAAGATTAAAAAATTAGACCGTCTATGCCGCCTGACCACTTTCTAGTTCCCACTCTTTCAAGATTTCCCCTCTGGTCTTCTTTGTTCACAGATAAAAATTGGGTTTCACTGCACTTTCCCATTGGTAGAGGTTCTCACTACAGATGGTAAAATTTCCATATTTTTAAAGTACCGTATTTATTGGACCATAAGACACACTTTTTCCCCCCAAGAGTTGGTGGTAAAAGGATATATGTTTTGTGCTCCTGCCGTACAGACAGCATGTTGTGGCTGTGTTATAATCATCATCAGCCTTAGAGGGGAGAGATCTGCAGCACACAGCGTCCCCCTCCACCCGCACTCCTTCCAGAAAGAGAAAGAGAAAGAAAGAGACCACTGATGTAATCTTTACATTCACTAGTGACATCTTGTGGTTGAATGTACTTGCCTTGCACAGATGAGCACAGTGACCCAGTAATTACATTTCTTAGTCCAGTAATTCTCAAACTGGGTGGCGGGCCCCCCTGGGGGGTGAGGAGGTATGGGGGGCAGCCGAGGTGGCACTTAAAGCCCTCTATGTGAGAATCACAGAGAGAGGGGAGAGATCTGTAGAACTCAGCTGCCTATTGGCTCTCCCCGCTGCCAGTTCTCTTCTTCCTCTGGGGATTGCACTCAACACCCCCACCCTCCCCTTTCACTGCTAGCCAATTAGGTAATCCTGAGTGATGGACAAACAGGAAGATAGCCACGGGGGAACTAGCTGTAAAATAGTACGTAGAGTGCATGTTATGTATCATTCTGAATGTGTGTAGTCTGAATGTGGGGGGGGGGGGGGCTGGAGGCTCAATAATGTTCCTATATAGAAAAGGGGGGCCCTGCAGGGAAAGTTTGGGAACTACTGGCCTAAGGTACATATTGACAACTGAAATGTTTTATTTTTAAATGTTGATGAAGGAGCAAGCAAAATATGATAAGCAGACTAAACACCATCTTTACCTAATGTTTACTTCATTTCCACAACTGTTTAATGCTGTTCCTTGATCATTGGCCCAGACAGAGCATGTGGACGGTCTAATTGTAATAGATTAGGGATTTTAACTGGAGGTAGAAATACTTCAGTGGCAACGATGTGTAACGCTGACCTTGGCTGGAGGAATGAAGGGAAGTAGTAGGAGGCCCCTGCAGTGGTACATGGGAGCTCTCACTACATATGTCGGGGGCTCCGGGGAAATCTAAGGAAATCTTTTCCTTTTTCTATGGAAAAGAAGAAATTCATAAATGTCTCTCTCTAAAGGTGGGAGCTGTCTCTGCGTTTCGTATCTTAGGGCCCCATACACCTTTAGATTTCTCTGTCATATTTCCTTTAGATCTCCTTTAGTTTTACCAAAACCGTGTAATATGAGGGACTTTCTAAACCATCAAGTCTACCTGTGTTCAATCACAGAGGACCCGGCACTACATAGTTGTTGGTAGATCTAAAAGTGTATGGCCACCTTTTAGGACCCCATACACCTTGTAATCTTACTATACAATTTCTGTACAATCAACTTTTCTTCTCCCAAAACCATGCAATATGAGGACCTTTCTAATCCTTCCAATCACTATGTATTCTATAAGGGAGGACCCAGCACTACATAGCAGTGATATATACCTTCCAATCACTATGTATTCTATCAGGGAGGACCCGGCACTACATAGCAGTGATATATACCTTCCAATCACTATATATTCTATCAGGGAGGACCCGGCACTACATAGCAGTGATATACACCTTCCAATTACTATGTATTCTATCAGGGAGGACCCGGCACCACATTGTTGTTGGTAGATCTAATGGAAATTGTATGGAGTGATCTAAAGGTGTATGGGGGGCTTTAGACTGTATGATAGTCGTAGGGAGTTTGAAATAAACAGGAAATATGAAACCTGGAATTCAACATGGAATGCAGTCTGTATTTTGCTTCATGTCATGTTTGTGTCTTTATAAAACATTATACGTGTAGATCGCGTTTTTCATTACACGAGACGTAAGAGGAAAGATCCTGTCACTGCTGGCCTCCTCCTAAAAATAATGACTTCTCCAGCTGTTATGCTAACTCGCCGGGTTCAGTGGTTTCTAGAAGAAGAATATAGGAGAATCTATGAAAAGTCGAACGCCAGGTTCACACTATCTGATCCAGTAACCGCTGTTTGGTGCATTCATCAACCACTGCTGATCACCCTATTGCACAATGTATAGGGCGGCACTTGAAGCCCTGAAGTGTATGGCTAGCTTTAATTGTGAGTGGAGTCTCAAAATGATTGTCCCGTTGGTGTCCTTGGCCATGCACAAGAAGGATAAATCTACCTTAAATGCCTTAATATGGACCTAATAGTATGTATAAATGGCACTAGAAGTATCGATAAAAGCCTCTAATATTTAAAAAGAAAACTTACCTGTATTGAGTTAGTTAAAAAGATCCCTCGCAGCCTATCCTCCTGATGACACAGCACCGTGGCGGGATGGAAGAGCTGACATTTGTGAGAGCAGTGACATCCGGTAAAGTACCTGTTCACATTAAAAAAACATAAATGCCCCCAGTGGTCACTCACGATATTGCACCCAGAGGTAACACCCGGAAGCAGATAAAGATGGAATCCCTTGCTCTTATTATACACGCCATAGCGCTACGGGCACGTGACATGTCTGAGCGCAGTCACAGCCGAATAAGTCCTTAATCTTAGCTAATCATTGAGATACACATTTACTATGTTCTCCATTGAAACCATAGCAAACACCCCCCAGTGACCACTCACGATATTGCACCCAGAATTAACCCCCGGAAGCAGATAAAGATGGAATCCCTGGCTCTTATGATACCTGCCATGGTGCTATGGGAAGAGCTCAACATGTCTGAGCGCAGTCACAGATGAATAAATCCCTAACCTTAGCTAATCATTGAGATACACATTCACGATCTTATCCATTGAAACCATAACAAACGCCCCCCAGTGGCCACTCACCATGTTACACCCAGAGTTAACACCCAGAAGCAGATAAAGATGGAATCCCTGGCTCTTATCCTACGTGCTGTGGGAAGAGCCAGACGTGTCTGATCGCAGTCACAGCCGAATAAGTCCCAAATCTTCGCTAATCATTGAGATACACATTGACGATCTTCTCCATTGAAATCATAACAAACGCCCCCAGTGGCCACTTGCAACATTGCACCCAGAGTTATCCCCCAGAATGGAAATATGAAATCCCTGGCTCTTATGATACCTGCCACGGCGCTACAGGAAGAACTAGACGTGTCTGAGCGCAGTCACAGCAGGATAAGTCCCAAATCTTAGCTAATCATTGATATAGGATGAGGTGACCCCCACAGGTGATTATATCACTTTGTCTATTGTCGATGAATGAGGAATAATGCTTTTCGTAAATTGTCATCCGGTGTGCGGAACTTTTGCCTTTCTGTGGATTCGTATGGACCGGAGAGGGAGTTTGCAGACACGGTGAGTGTGGGTCTCACCTTACCTTAGAAGTTTATGTAATCATTGAGATCGAACCATAACAAACGCCCCCTGTGGCCACCCACGATATTGCACCCTGAATTAACCACCAGATGAAGATGGAATCTCTCATATGATTCCAGGGAACAGCAGGTAAGTATATTTTTAAGTAATGTGCAGTGCTACACCATCATCAAACCAGCTCAGAGGTAAGTTGGATTTGATATATTTTAGCTTTTGTGCATAGATCTGCTTTCACATACGGCATAACCCACCACAGTGGTCCAGTTTGGTGAATTGAAAAATAAGTGTCGTATTACTTTTATTTTACAGTAAAAGCCCGTTATTTTAGGGAAAGTGGTTTTCATTGAGATTCATGTATATATTGTGTGGGAGATTATTATTATTAACATTTATTTATATAGCGCCAGCATATAACGCAGCGCTGTACAATACATTAGAGTGGAGATACAACACAGTATAACACACAGGTACAGGTAATGACACAGGAGGAGTAGAGGACCCTGCCCGGACGGGCTTACAATCTAATAGATACGATCTCTCGTGCAGGTTAAGCTAGCCACACACGGGTAGATTCCCGTGCAATTGACCACCAATCAATCACAGCGTGGTGATGTCACCACGCTGTGATTGATTGGTGGTCGATTGAATGGAAATCAATGTGCACCACATGGGCACATCGATTACCGTTCAATAAAGAAGTGCGGCTAGCTAGGGTTCTCTCCAGCTTCCAGCATGTGAATCATTCTGAAAGCTGAAGAAGAAATCCAGCCGGTGTCCCGACGTTTCCTGCTCCCCCTTCCAGAGTAGACGTTACACCGGCTTCCACGGCTGCAGTGAGTGCTGACTCCGCCCCCTTCACACAGAGCTATGCTAGGAGCCTGTCACTTCTTTGTGATGATGTCGGCTTTCCGTGCAGCCTGCACTCTACATGAAAACATTTCATGTAGAGTGTTGGTGATTGATTGAATGTGGTTTTCCAACATGTTGGAAAACCCATTCAATCGAGATACTTCGAGGGGGCTCTATTGAACCCCCTTTGAAGGACAGCACACACAGGAAGGATTGTAAGCAGATTCGAGTACAATCAATCACCGTGACCGCGCACGTTGATTGATTGTACTCGAATCGTTTTACAAATCTACCCGTGTGTGGCTAGCTTTAGTGAGATATTGTGCGGGAGATCCGATCTCACAGGCAGGTTAGTGAGAGTCCGAGGACAGCAGTGACAGGAAAACATTTCTGGTCCCGAGCTTGCAGCACAGAGGATCCGGTTTCACATGCGAGCCTCGCAGACCAGAGACGCAGGAAGGTGTTTACCTGGAAGGTGAGCCCGGCAGTCATGGGAGACGCTTTTAAAGTCTAATGTTTCAGGCGCCTTTATCACCAGCCATCCCCAGAGGAAGAGAGCTGGAATCTCCTCCCTTTGTGTAGTTTCCGAGTGTCAATCACAGGGCTCGGCGGGGAATGGATGTGACCCGACTATTTATCACCGTCCTGTCATCCTAGAGATCGGGATAATAGAAGGAAGAAACGGCTTCTCATTCTCAGGGACAATACATAGCCAACGGCATTGTGAAGCGGCCGTGTCCCCCATCTGCCCCGAGACGCTTTCCGCGGCCTCGCTGCCCGTAACAATATCGCTTATTACGCGGACGGCTCCGGGCTCTCTGCGCGCTCGGCTGATGTTACAGGTCAGATGCTGGGAAAGCAATTGAGCTTCGCAGATTCTGTTTCCTCCATTGATCTGAGGACAAAAGCTTCAGAGATGATAGCGGAGAGCTTATTTCCTGTACAATTCCTGCTCCGGGGACACCTACCCCTCCACACTCCTCGTGTTTTATCCATTTTATCTGGGCTTTCCATAAACAAGGAATTTATATGGAACGCAGATTTCACCACCCACCACCTTACCTAACTACATATCCTAATTCTTGTGCCGTTGTGCCGTTTTATACCCATTCTGTTAGATTAGATTGTAAGCATGTCCAGACGGGGTCCTCTACTCCTTCTGTGTCATAACCTGTACCTGTGTGTACTACCTAGGTGCCCAACCTGCGGCCCTTTGGGCATTCTTCAGCGGCCCTCCTCAGTCCTCAGCTTGTGGCCCCCCAAAACCTTACTGTTCATGCATAGGAACTTATATTGCATCACTTAACCTCTGAATCAAAATGTGCATTACCACACTACAGTGTCACCCAATGCTTGAAGTATCATTTAAAACAAGTTTACACAGGGCCACCATCATCATTCTTCAGGGCCCCCTACCACTAGCTACCCCCCTCCCCGGTCTGAGGGTTCCTGCATGGTAGATTCTGCTGCAGATGGACCTCCCTAATCTTAAATGATCCATTCGATTAGCTGTCTCCATCCATAGGTCACCAGCTGGCTTTGGGTCACATGTAACTCTCACAGTACAACACCTTAGTAGTGCAACCCTGACATTTTCTGGGTTAGTAACTAACCCAGTCCAAATGTCAACCTTTCGTAGTCATATTCCAAATGTCAATCTCTTGTCAGATTTTACCCTTACATATGCCAACTCTGACTTTCACCCAAACTTTTTTTTATTAGTAACTTACAATTACTGCGATACCATCTTCAGCCACAAGATGCCCCCAATGAACACTTGCTGTCAATGTACAGATCACATCAGTGGCTTACTTTTAGACACATCAGGGTAGATTGGGGGTGGAGGGGGTTGCTGAGTGTTGCAGATCTCTCCCCTCTATAGCTGACAGCATGATAACTGTGGTCGCCTGGACCCAGAATACCTCCTAGTTGTTAGTACGCAACGTAGCTACGTATACCCTGTATACCCATCCCCATCAAATAAGCCACCCTCCGATTTTTGCCCAAAACGTTTAAATAAGTCTGTTACCCCACCGTACCGGTAGAACCCTTAAAAAAATAAGTCAGTGAAGGGGACAATGATTGTCACAATGAATGGCACAGAGTGATCAAAGGGGACAATTATTGGTACAGAGTAATAGGAAGGGGACAATGAATGTCACAGAGTGATCAGAAGGGGACAATGTTTGGCACAGAGTGATCAGAAGGGGACAATG
>CM070033.1:6061891-6073748 GCA_036250615.1 Ptychadena robeensis | reverse complement strand
AATTCTATCAGGGAAAAAGACCAATAAAAAGGGACTGGCCACTACATGCAGTGATATATACCTTTTCCACTCAATATGTATTCTATCAGGGAGGTACCCACACGAGATCTTGCTCCGCGTTGAATTACCAACTTCCAATCACTGTGTATACTATCAGGGAGGACCCGGCTCCTACATAGCCGTGTATAATCCCTTGCCAATCACGATGTATTCGATCAGGGAGACCCGGCAGCTACATAGCAGTATCTATTAATACCTTCCAATCACTCGGTGTCTTCAGGGAGTACCCGCACTACATAGCATGATTATATACCTTCCATCACTCTGTTTCTATTCGTGGAGGACCCGGCACTACACATAGACGATTGGAAAGACCTTCCATCACTATGTATTCTAACAGGAAGGACTCTCACGGCACACATAGGCATGCTATCTACCTTTCCAATCACTATGTATTCCTATCAGGGAGGACCCATCACTACAAGCAGTGATATATACTCTTCCAATCACTAGTATTCTATCAGTGAGGACCCGCACTACATAGCAGTGAATATACCTTCCAAATCACTGATGTATCTCATCCGGAGGCCCATTCACTACATATCAGTGATATATACCTTTCTCCAATCACTATGTAGTCTATCAGGGTAGGACCCGCACTACCTAGCATGATATATACCGTTCACACCCTGTTTGCTATCATGGAGACACCTCTCCCTACCTAGCAGTGAGAATACTTCCAATCACTAGTAAGTCGATATACGGAGACCGACCCATCTAGCAGCCTTGTGAATATATACCTTCCAATCAACATGTATTCTAGCAGGGAGGGACGGCACTAACAATTAGCAGTGTATATACCTCCAATCACTGTGTATGCTATCAGGAGGTCCTTCATCTATAACTACAGACAGTTGTGGTAGAATCTAAGGAGATGGATGGATCGATCTAAGGTGTATGGGTGGGTTAAGACGAAACTCATCTGACTCACAATTCACAATAAAATTGTTGTCTGGTGACCGCTGAGCTGTCACAATGGGTCAAAGTCGCTCCAAAAATCCTAAACAACTATCATTCCTGCTTGCTCTTCGTCGGTCGCCAGAAATTTAACTCTATAAATCCCAGTCCGCCCCAAGGGTTAAATGAGCTTAGTTATTGTATGGCCCTGGAGGCAGGCAGCCAAATATTGTTTTCAATAGGAAAATTTTGCTCCATAGGTTTGCACACGACGTGATGAACAGGACTGTCTTTCTATATCGCGACTTTTGGACACAGCTGTACTGGTGTCTGAGAATGGGGTGATGCGGAATCAGTGATGAAAGGTCCATTCAGGAAACTAGTTTTTAACATATCAATCAAAATAATGTTGCGGCATCAAAGACAAAGTGAATGAGGTGAGTTTTATGTTGCCCATTGAACCATTCATAAAAGCAAGACTGTCCCTGCACCGGATGGGTGCGCGCAAGATTCTGATCACTGCAATTCTGGCACTTGCCTCTTCGTAACACCTCAAGTGCGGGAGGGGAGCGATGCCATAGACCTCCACGATTAATGGAGGTGGTTTCGTCTTTCCCCAGCCCCCGTTGAGAGAGGAGGGCGGGGAATCACAATGGTTGTTGTATGGCATTGCTCTAGGACCTGGTATGGCAAAATGGCGCGAACCGCCGAACACCAGGAGGTTAACTGCACTAGAACTCGGTTTGTGAAATTTTTTTTGTCCAGTGCTTGAATGATTCAGAATTTCTCAAAAGGTCTAACCAGTATAGAGGTCAAATTTTTTTGCCACTCGCTGACTCTTGTGGAGCTGATTTGCAAGCCCCGGAACCTGGTATCATCACCAAATTGCTGTGCTGGAGATGTAGAGATGCGTGTGGTGCATTGGAAAAAAAGTGCCACACGGAGTGGCAATTAAGGGGAGAGGGGGTGAAAACTAAAGGTCAGAGGGCTAGGCCCTATTGAATCGGGTGCCACCCGCCCCTATTTGAAATAGAAATCAAGAATGGGCAAATCCCCAGAGACCTCCAAAGGAAGGGGTGGGGGGGGGGGGCTTTTTTAAGGCACTGAGACAAGGTTATTTCATATAAAAATACGCTTTTTGGAATTTGAACATTATGAGAAAAGAGCCATCTGGCAACAGTCCACACAGATCATGGTCAAAGAAGGCCGCACATACATTGGGAGGACCAGAACCATATGGTTAAAAACAGTAATCTATATTCGGAAGCGCATCATGTCCAGAGATACTGGTGGCGTAGATATCCTCTATCCTCCAACATGTTTCGCCCTCACGGGCTTCCTCATAGGGAGGGGGTGTTCTATGGGTGGCCTTTAAAATAGGTTAAAAACCCAATCTTAAACATTATAAGACCCAATAAATATATTTAGCAAGATAATAAGACGTGAAATCATGTACCAATAGTAAACAAATGGTACGTACATTCAAGAGATATCCATTTTATTCAAAACTCACTATTCTTATCGTGAAATCAAGATTATCTTACTCAAGTCAATTAAAAGGGGGTAGGTTCAGTTCAATTTACAAAACACAATTGGTCAGGTACCAACTCAAAAACAAGCAAAACAAAAAATTAAATAATAAGAAAGTGCTAGAATTAGCAAATAAATTGGCTTAAAACCCCCACTGGTCCATAGGACGGAGAGCATCACATGGACCCCACGGGATCCGAGGGAGGGCACGACGGGCTGGACCCTCTGACCAGTGGGGTAAGCCAAATTTCTTTTGCCTAATTCTCTCACTTTAGTTATTTATTTATTTTTGTTTTGCTTTGTTTTGTTTGTACTCCATTGACCCATATTGTGTTTTGTAATTGAACTGAACCTACCCCTTTATACTTGTACTTGAGAAGATAATCTTGATTCACCTATCATGAATAGTGAGTTTTTGACATAAACTTGATATCTCTTTAAGTACGTTCCCATTTGTATTACTAGTGTGTACATTGATCCATCGTTATTATTCTTGCTAAATATATTTAAGATGTGTCTTAGATTTGTTTAAGATGGGTTTTACCTAGTTAATGCCCGCATCGAAACACCCCCTCCCTTGAGGAAAGCCCTTAGGGCGAAACATGTTGGAGGATATCTACACCCAGTGATCCTATGGTGACATGCTGCTCCTACTATAGATTACTGTTTTTAACCATCTGTGTCTGGTCATCCCAATGTATGGGTGCGGCTTTGAACCAATGATTATGTGTGACTGGCCATTATGGCGTCTTTTCCTCATAATGTTCAAATTCCAATAAAGCTTGTATATTTTTTATATGAAATAACCTTGATTCTCAGTGCCTTAAAACCCCCCCCCCCCCCTTTTGTAGGTCTCTGTGTGAAAGGGATTTTGCCCATTCTTGATTCTATTTGAAAAAAAGTATTTGTGTTAAGGCCCCCATACACGGGTCTGATCAGTGATCAATCGGCCATGTAATCCGACACGTGTAGGCTAGCTTTAAAGTTATCTTAGATTGTTCTGTTCTCCCAAAAGTACAGCTGATAACTCAATCCCAAAAATGTACCATGCTTGATAGACTCCCCCCAAATGTGCCATGCTGAGAACTCCTCCCTCCTCCCCAAAATGTGCCAGCTTATAGACTCATACCCAAAATTACCTTCTGATGACTCCTCCCCAAATGTGTCATTCTGATATACTCCCTCCCCAAAATAGTAACCATGCTGAGATGTCCCTCCCCAAAATGTGTCATGCTGATAAACTCCTCCCCCAAAATGTAGCCAGGCTGAAGACTCATACCCAACATGTGCCATGCTGATAGTCCATCCCCCCAAAGTGCCATGCTGATAGACTCATCCCCACAATGTACCATGCTTATAGACGCCCTCCCCAAAATGTGCCATGCTGATAGACTCCTCCCCAAAATTGCCATGCTGATAGACTCCTCCCCAAATGTCTCTGCGATAGGACTCATCCCCAAATGTGCCATGCTGATAGACTCATCCCCAAAATGTTACCATGCTGTAGAGACTATCCCCACAACATGTCATGCTAGGTAGGCTCATACCCCAAAATGTGCCATGCTGATAGACTCCTCCCCAAATGTGCCATGCTGATAGACTCATAACCCAAATGTGCCATGCTGATAGTCCGCCTCCCCAAAATGTGCCATGCTGATTAGACTCCTCCCCAAAGTGCCATGCTGATAGACTCATCCCAAAATGTGCCATGCGGGAGTCTCCTCCCGCAAAATGTGCCATGCTGATAGACTCATACCCAAATGTACCATGCTGATCGGCTCATACCCAAATGTACATGCTGAGAGACTCTCATCCCCAAACTGTGCCATGCTGATAACTCAACCCAAATGTACCATGCTGATAGACTGCATCCCCAAATGTGCCATGCGGATAGACCTCCCCCAACTGTGCCATGCTATAGACTCATATAACCCAAATGTGCCATGCTTATAGGCGTCCTCCCAAAATGTGCCATGCTGATAGACTCATACCAAATGTCCATGCTGTAGACTCTACCCAAATGTACCATGCTGAGAGACTCATCCCCCAAAATGTGGCCATGCTGATAGACTCAACCCCAAAATGTACCAGGCGGATAGACTCTCACCCAAATGTGCCATGCTGATAGTACTCCCTCCCCAAACTGTGCCATGCTGAATAGACTCATACCCAAAAATGTGCCATGCTGATAGTCTCTCCCTCACCCAAAATGTGCATGCTGATAGACTCATACCCAACACTGTAACCATGTACTGATAGACTTCCTCCCCAAATGTACCATGCTGATATTCTCCTTCCCACCAAAATGTGCCATGCTGAGCGACTCCTCCCCAAAAGTACCATGCTGATAGACTCATCCCCAAAATGTACCATGCTGGTAGCTCAATACCCAAAAGGTACGCATGCATAAGAGCTTCATCCCCAAAATGTGCCATGCTATAACACCATACCCAAAGTAACCATGTGATAGACCCATACTCCACATGGTGTCATGGCTGATAGACTCCTCCCCAAATGTTCCATTCTTATAGACTCATCCCCAAATGTGCCATGCTGTGTATGACTCATACCCAAACTGTCCCATGGTGATAGACCCATACCCAAAGGTGTCATGCTGATAGACTCAATCCCCAAAAGTGCCATGCTGATAGACTCATCCCCCAAATGTGCCATGCGTAGACTCATACCCAAAATGTAACCATGGTGATATGACACCTACCCCAAATGTGTCATGCTTATAGAACTCATCCCCAAAATGTGCCATGCTGATAGACTCTCTCCCCAAAATATCCAGGCTGATAGTCTCATCCCCAAAATGTACCATGCTGATAGACTCCTCCCCAAAATGTAACCATGCTGATAGACTCCTCCCCCCAAAATTCCATGCTGATAGACTCAAGCCCATAATGTGCCATGCTGATAGACTCTCCCCAAAATGTGCCATGGCTGTAACTCCTCCCAAAATATACCATGCTGATAGGCCTCAATCCCCAAAATGTCCCAGGCTTATAGACTTCCTCCCAAAATGTACCATGCTGATAGACTCTCCCTCAAAATGTGCCATCTGATAGACTCCTCCCCAAATATACCACTGCTGATCGTCCTCATCCCCCAAATGTCCATTCTGATTAGACTCCTCCTCCAAATGTACATGCTGATAGACTCCCCCCAAATGTACCATGCTGTAGAACTCCTCCCCAAATTTGCCATGCTGATGACTCTCCCCAAATATCCCATGCTGTAGTCTCATCCCCCAAAATGTGCCATTGCTGATAGACCTTCCTCCCCAAATATAGCCATGCTGATAGACTCATCCCCAAACCTGTACCATTCTGTAGAACTCATACCCCAAAATGTGTCATGCTGATATACTCATACCCAAAATGTGCCTGGTGATAGACTCATCCAAAATGTGCCATGCTATAGACTCATACCCAACATTTTCATGCTGATATACTCATCCCCAAATGTCCATCTGATAGACTCAATCACCAAAATTACCGGCTGATATACTCATACCCAAAATGTCCGTGCTGATAGACTCATCCCCAAATATACATGCTGAATAGACTCATACCAAAATGTACCATGCTGATATACTCCTAAAACCAAAATGTGCATGCTGAATAGTCTCAGATACCCAAAATGTGCCATGCTGATATAACTCATACCCAAAATGTTGCCATGGTGATAACTCATACCCAAATGTGTCATGCTGATAGACTCATCCCCAAATGTCCATGCTGGTAGGCTCATCCCCCAAAATGTTATGGTGCCGTGCTGATAGCCCATAACCCAACATGTCCATGCTGATAGACCCATACCAAACTGTGCCTGCTGATATACTCATACCCAAAATGTGCCATTCTGATACACTCATACCGCAAAATGTTACCATGGTGATAGACTCATACCCAAAGTGTCATTCTGATTACTCATACCCCAAAATGTGCCATGTGGTAGGCTCATCCCAAAATTGCCGTGCTGAATAGACCATAACCCAAAAAGGTGCCATGCTGGTAGGCCATCCCCAAAATGAAACATGCCTGGTAGGGCTCATCCCACAATGTACCATGCTGATAGACCCCATACCAAAATGGCCATGCTGATATACTCATACCCAATGTGCCATGCTGATATACTCCTACCCAAAAATGTACCATGCTGATAGAACCCCATACCCAAATGTACCATGCTGTAGTCCCTCATCCCCAAAAGGTGCCTGCTGATAGTCTCAATCCGCCAAATGGTGCCCATGCTGATAGTCTCATCCCCAAAATGTGCATGCGATAGAACGCCTCCCCAAAATGTGTCCGTGCTGATAGACCATACCCAAAGTTGCAATGCTAGGTATGCTCATCCCCAAAATGTACCATGCTGATAGACCCGTAACACCCCAATGTGCCATGCTGATATCTCATAAACCAAAATGTGCCTGCTGTATCTACTCATACCAAAGGGTACCATGCTGATAGCCCATCCCCAAAATGTGCCATGGCTGATAGTCCTCATCCCCCAATGTGGCCATGCTGATAGTCTCATCCCCAAAATGTGGCCCATGCTGGTAGGCCCTCATCCCCAAAATGTACCTGCTGGTAGCTCATACCCAAAAGACTGAGTGCTGTAAAATACAATCACAAGTGCTATCAACAAGTATTAGTTCGGGGTGCACACTTATGCAACCTCATGTTTTTATTTTTTAGATTTTTTCTTCCCCTCCACCTAATAGATTTCAGCCGGGGGCGGGGCGTTTATCTGGCGGACTTTGTGTTGTTTGATGCTGTAAACCCCGCACTGGAAATCCTGTTTGGTCTTTGTTTTCCCCTTTAAGATGAACCCCCACAATGTATATACACTTTATATCATGTATTGGCATTTTGTTACAGCATCCTTCTTACCGTTAATTTTCTGTCTCCAGTTTGCAGCGAATATTAGGGATGATAACCTTGCCTGAAGCTCTGACGAATACAGAACATGGTGACGTCGCCTTGGGTCCATCACTCATCTCCGCGTATGAAGTCATGCGTATTATTTGGCAACTTGGAGTTCAGATCGATCGGACATTTGTCAGTGTCGCCCGGGCCGCTCTCCCCCAAACAATGTAAATGTACTGGCTTTTTCCAGTCCGCAATCGCCCAGAGGACGGCTGATAAAGACGCTCGCCATTAACAAGTATGTGAGGCGATGTGTGGTCTACAGAACTTCACTTACTGTTCAGGCGGCTTGCCTGTACACAGGTCCACCACCCTCAAACGCACGTGGTCCTAAAAATACCAAACACGGTCATTGGTCAGCTACACAACTGTGACATGTAAAAAGCATAGAGGTATCGTGGGCTACAAAGGCGCATGTGCGGTAAGCTTTGACGCAGGTAAGTGAATATATCTAACTTATATACTGGAGTATATCAACCCAATATAATATGTACAAAAACAGGGAAAATTTATTGACTCATGCCGGGCCCGGGCCGACACCGAGGCTGAAGATTCTCCAGCCCTCTGGCCCTGCTCAGGGTTAAACCTTCTGACGGTTCCATCTCGTCCTGCACTTTCTTCTCATATTGCAGTTGACGAGATGAGCCGTCCAGATAAGCTCAGATCAGCTCTCTGGGCCGATTTCACCCCTCTCCCGCCTAATTTGCAAATATGAATGTCCCGCATCCCAGGGGGGGGGTGCGGGACATTCATTGCAAATTGGGCTGGGATAGGGCTCACTGGGCAGCTCAGCCTCTGGTTGTTTGGTGTCCTTGTCCCGCCCTGTACTCGAGTATAAGCCGAAGGTGGAGTTTTCTACTGAGGAAAGTATAACACAAAGCAACCATCGCCCTAGGAATGAATCAAACCAGGTGAATCTTAGGGCCACACGCTCAATAAATTATATAGCCACTGCTAGAGAGTGTTGTGTGTTTGGGTTAATTTGAGGGTGATGGTACTTTGTGGGGTGTGTAATGTAACTTACTTTATGGGGGTGACTCACTTTGAGTGTTGATGGTGTTTTGGAGGGGGGAGGGTGGGGGAGTGGGGGCAATGCCAAGCCTAGGAAATACAAACTAATGCACAACTTTCACTTAAGGACTGCTTATCTTTTTCGTTAAGTGTCACCCCCCCCCCCCCCCCCCCCAAAAAAGTCGGGGCATCTGGTGCTGTGAAACTAGTCAATGACACAAAATCCCTCTCTTCGCCCCATATCATCAGAACCACAGAGGCCGAGCTCAGAACTCTTCCAAAACCATTGATCTGCAGCCAAATTTAACCTTCCTAGCGTTCTGACGGCAGTACCCGAAAAACCACGCCTCGTCCTTCCCTTTCTAATGCACTATTGCAGCTGACGAGAGGAGCCGTCCAGCTCATATCCTCAGCTGCTCACTCTGGCTGCACTCTGCTTGTCTGGTTGTGCGATGTTATTGAAGCAGGTGTACACCCTCTCTCAAGCTAATCCTCAAATGAATGCCCTATTTTCATAGAATATCGCAATTTGCACATGAATGTCCCCCCCGTCCTGCCCCCGTCCCCTCCGGCGCGGCATTCATGTGCCAATTGGGCATTCATATGCACATCGGACTATCATGGAATCAACTGGAAATATCACGTGGAACAACTGGAATATCACACCCCCATTGTCGTCTGCAGATGTGTCTTGAAGTTAACCCTTTCACCAAAGGTCCATTGCATTGGATCAGTGTATAACTGTATCCAATACAATTCAAACAAAATAAAATGTTATTATAAACAAACATAAATACGGTTTTTGAAATCAATAAATACTGTTTTGAAACTTTCATACCAAATAATTATTCAGTGATTTAAAAGCATTCAAATGATACATTTCATATTTTTTTATGTACTTTTTTTATAATAATTGTGTGTTTCAAACATTATTATAGTCAAGATTCTATTAGACCTTGTACGGACGATTTTTGGAATTTACAAGCCCACAACACAAATAAATTCCATTAACCGCCCTATCGTGGATACGAGCCTAGCTCGTCCCGAGCTTTAGAGCTCTCCTCACCGCCCGAAGCCGCCGATGGAGAACTTAATGGGCCTCCCCGTAATCTGCGGCGATTGTTGACATCGTCGTGCATTTCGGGTTGCGGCTCCGCCCCGATCTCGCGTCACGGTGACGGCGGAGGGGCGTGTGGGGGGGCGGCGGCGCCATGACCCTCCATGTTAATGGAGGGGCGCCGCTTCCTCTTTTTCTCCTCCCCGCGCAGCTGTTGTCCTAATACACAGCTTGTCGCGTAAGCTCCGGCGGGATGCCGACACGGCGGGCAGTGTACTAGTCCACTGGCCTGTGATCCGCCCATACGTGCCGTTGTAAACGGCGCGATATGGGCGTGCGCTGTAGGGGAGTTAAAGTCTTTGTGTCGCTTCTTGTACAGACATCTGGACCTCAGCAGTGCGCTAGGGAGGTTAAAAGTAAACTGCGTAGGTAAGGTAATTAGAATGAAGGGATAAGTTCCCTGTATGTCCAGAGATTTTAATGTAAAAGTGTTTACATTTCAATGGAGTTGTCACAGCCAAAGCTATCATCCACATGTTTACATTATCAGTGCATTATGTAAGTTATGCCATTGCTCAGTGTTTGTTTTTTTTGTTCCTTTTACTCTTAAATATCAGGTAGGTGTATCAGCTCCAGCTCTCCGAGCGGTGTTCCATTTTTAGAATTCACCTGCAATGAGTGTCTATGGTAATGAGCGCAAAGCTTGGCAGAAGCTTTACTTTGTTCCAGTGATTCTGATCATAGGGAGATACTGCCACCCAGTGGACGGATAGGGCACTACACCCATTATTACATTCATTCTATTGTGGTGATGGTAAATATTATTTACAGATTATTTAATATTATATTGACAGGGCCGCCTTCAGAAACTTCGTAGCCCCATACTAGGTGGTTTTTCTGGGCCCCCTACAACTACCCACCCTGTAACAACAGGGGCCTACATGGCACAGACCGGGCAGCGGACCGATAGGCCTAGGTCAGGAGGGCCCCCTGTATCAGCCTGACGATGGCCTGGATTATTCATCAGTATTGCGTTTACCTGTCAGCTATGTTGTTTTGGGCAAATGGCTCCACAAGCCTAAAAACTACATAGTCCCCCTTTCTCCTTCTCTCCCAGCGCTGCCATGTTTAGTCCTGGAATCTGAATTCACTTCCTTCATTCTTCCTCTTCATTAGATTGTAATCCCGACCGGGCCGGCTCCTCCTGTGTCATAACCTGTATGTACTATCCTGTGTTGTATCTCTACTCGAATGTATTGTACAGCGCTGCGTAATATGTAGGCGCTATATAAATAAATAATAATAGTGGTTTCCTCTCACCCACTATGCAGATCTCAACCTCAAACAAAAACCCCATTGACCTCATATGGCTAAGCCCCCGATCTACTCAATCAATACAGCAGACCACGGCCATAAAAATTACCCAGAGCCCCCATACGGCAGATGGACCCCCCTAAACACTAGACCATTGACACAAGGCAAAGCACTCTATTCAAATTCACCACACACCAACCTAAACCATAGACCTGACCCTCTTCCCTTAAGCCAGCCATACACAGTCGGATTCCATGGCCACTTGATCACTCCCCCGATCGATTCCGACGATTCTGCCGGGAATCGCAGGTGTGATCGATCGGCCGATTAAGAGTATCCGATCGCAGCATACCACCTTGTCCAACGGATTCCGGGACGATTCCGTGTCCGATTGTCCACCTCACAAATGGCAACTCCCCCTGATGTGTGCAGAATCGGATCAAAAAGACCAACATGTTGGTTCTCTGTCGGATCCGATTCTGAGCCCCTGAACGATCGGACGTGATCGGGCGGACAAGGTGGGCTGCATGCGATTCCGGCACGATCGTTTCGCGTGCACGCGCCCGGAATCGATCGGCCCGGAATCCGACCCGTGTATGGGGGCCTTTAGGGTGAAACCCCCACACCCCTCACCCCACAGCTGCACCCCAATTCCCTAAAAACTAAGATGTCATAGCCTCATCTATGACATTTGAATTTGGCACCCAAACAAAGTCCTCCAGTGACACCCCAGCGGCCTGCCAAACGCAAGGAGACTTAAGGTGGCATACACAAAATACAATGTTATAATCGATTCTTGAGCAATCAATCACATTGCACTTTTGTGCCAATCCATTTTTTGGGAATCGATTGCGGCCAGCCTTTCAATCAATCCCGCACAAAGAAAGCTCGATCGCACAAGGAACTAACCTGTTGTTAAACTCTGCTCGACCGAGGGTCCCCATCCAAAATATGGAATGTGATCAATTGCACGCATCAACTCTCCGTTAAATCGGCTAAAGCTAGCCATACACGTGTCGATTCCTGAGCGATCGATCGACACTCCGATCGATTC
>CM070033.1:6027581-6049447 GCA_036250615.1 Ptychadena robeensis | reverse complement strand
TAGTTATTAGTGTATATAGAGTTGTACATTCCTAGTCAGGCCATGACGTGTATTATAGATGTGTATATAGCTGTAAGAAAAAAGATTCCTTCTGTACAGCAGCTGCCAGGGGATGAGGTAATGGCTTTTTTCCCCCTGTTTTGTCTTTCTTATCTGCCCAGATACTGTAAATTCCCTGCCCCTGGGAAGAGGTTCTAAGTTTTCTGTTTTGAATTCCTGCTGTGTGCAGTTGTGTAGATAGTTTGAACAAGGACAGAGGCGCACAACCTAGTACAACAAATGGTTTGTCTGTTGTTTTGTTTAACTTTGTTTCATTTAATTCAATTCTATATTATTTAACAATTTGTATTACTAGGTTGTGTGCCTCTGTCCTTGTTCTTATTTGTCTGTTACAGGGGGCCACACTCCTCCATTTTGAGAGCTGCACACCTACACACAACTTAAACACCCACCCCTCATACCGACTCTATTTTACCCTACAATCTTTGCTCAGGCCCCATACACCCACTGAGGGCCCTTCTGGCCACTTATATCACTTTAGCTGTGTAATCACTGCTGAAGGTTGTGCACAACTATTTATTATCTTTCTTAGAGTAGATAGTGAGTCTGTCGCTTACCTAGGAGCAAGTGCTCTCAAGTGTTCGCCTGTTTGGCGGTGTTCCTGGCGAACCGACCGCCAGGTGAGATTTTGCCGATCACTATCCAGCAGCAGATCTGGTGAAGATCACAATGGGTCAGTGGCCGCTAAGGCCTGTCAATCATTTTGGAATTTCCACAGACATCTCAGAAGCCAGGTGTATACCATAGGGTACTGAAATAGACAAGTTGTCCTCTAGGAGCTGGCACTGACCGCGCTTCCAGATGTAACTTCACAACTTCCAAAGTCAAGGACCGAAGACTAAACAACGTTGGCATCCCTCTGCCAAGCAAATTGAATCAATAAAGCTAATGAAAGTCTGATAATGAAATGAAGCGTCGCCAAGGCCTGCTGGACGAACGCTCATTACTAGAAGGTGCTGCATATTACGAGGAGCCTTGGCCGAATATGAGTCACTGATTAAGAACATTAAACCCACCACATCAGACAAATCAAACTGATTAATTGTACGCGAGGAAGCAAATATATTCGAGGAGTATGTATGAGAAATAGCTCATTACGTATGCAAATGTGAACTGATATCTGATAATGAATATTGCAAACAACATTTATTCACAGAGGGACATGAACACAAGCGGCTAATCAGTAATAATTAGACAAGCATCTCAAGGCTTCAAAATCTTCTCTCCGTGCAGGAGAAAGTGATTAGTTCATTAGAGGACGGTCGGGAAGGTTCCTCCAACAGTTTGAAGGAAGTTTTGTTGTGACGATAAACTTGTCATCTGTTCGGTCTGAGGGATTCATCATTAACAGCTGAAGTAGAAGGAAATGTGAATTAGAATGTAAGACATGTCCTCTTCGAATGGCATCACAACTCTCTGGCTGCTGTGAGCTTAAATTAGACCCGTCATAATCCTGGCCAATTATAGGAGGCCATACGATGAGGGCCATACGTGTGAGCACCCTTCGTGATATATTCTGGTGTTTCAATATCACAGAGATTGAAGAAAAGTTTGTTGATGGGACTTATATGTGCCACCATGACTGCAAGTCAGCTCCATAAAGACCTTGTTTGAGGAGACGTCTGTGGAGGAACTTAAGTGACCAGTACAACCTCAACCTTGGCCATCAACCCTTAACCACCAGTCCACTTAATCCAATACCTTCTGACCATACACCTTTAGATCTCTCTGTCAGATATCCTTTAGATCTACCAACAACTATGTAGTGCCGGGTCCTCTGCGATTAAACACAGGTAGACTTAATGGTTTAGAAAGTCCCTCATATTACATGGTTTTTGTAAAACAAAAGGAGATCTAAAGGAAATCTGACAGAGAAATCTAAAGGTGTATGGCCATCTTAAGTCAGAAGGTATTGGATTGAGTGGACGGGTGGTGAAGGGTTGATGGCCAAGGTCTTTATGGAGCTGACTTGCAGTCATGGTGGCACATATAGGTGCCATCAACATCTGTGACCATCCCTCCACCCATGTTTTATTAATTCTGCTCTACCTCCACCCAATACCTTTAACCAAAAGATGAGCACCATCCTGTACATACAGGATCCACAAACCTCCAAAATAATTAGGATGGCACCTGGATCCGTATCCAAAAATCCAAAACCTGCAATGAGGCCTCAGTCACACCTTCTCCACCCACCTTGGTGATCTCCTCACCCTGGCCCCCGCACTATAGAATTTCCGTACAGGTAATCCCAAGTGTGGCGTGTGGTAGATTTTAATTACCAAAAGCCGTTACCCTGAGCCAAACATGGGATTGCTTATATGTAAACCATCGTGTCCTCCAGCAAGGTTAGGTTATTGAAACCTAGTTTTTTGTCCAGAGGGTTTAATATGGATTCGTTCCACCCTTTGCAGATATAACACCCCACACTCTTCTGGAATGGTTTTCTCAAAGTATATTTATTGCACTTTCTGACCATTTCCCCAGAAGAACATTTGTGAGGTCAGGTACTGATATTGGAGGAGAAGGCCGGGATCTAAGGTTTAATTCATCTTAAAGGTGTTCTATGGTGGTGAGATTAGCAGGCGGCACCTTCCTGAGTTATCCGTCTTGCATCTTCTTCCTGGATCATTGATCCTGAAGTCAGTGATGAGTCCAGGAAGGTGGTCTTGCCATTCACATGTATTGAAAAACAGTCAAAGGTGTTCACACAGGCTAATATATATTGAAGGGGATGACTTTTACTAGCAGGAATATATACAGTCCAATAACTATCACCTGTGAGGCCAGAGATGGGGTACACTTCGTAGGGTTTACAGTTTCAAACCATCTAATAGACAGCTGGAAGGCTGAGTCTCTAACCTAGAGAGGTGCAGAGGGTAAAGCAACACTAACAGTCACTAGTGTTATTTCTTGACCCCTGGTCCTTCCATGGAATGTACTCACATGTAAACTGATGGCTTCTGTAGTCCCTGAGACCTGTTCCCACGGGGATGCCTCACTCCAGAGCCCTGGTGCTCTTTGCAGGCAGATAGATCACAGGAAGGACACCCCAGGCCTATCCTATCAATCATATTGTCATGAAAAGTCGTCACCTCTCCTGTTTCCAGGCAGAACTTCAATATACAAGGGACTTCACGAACCTTCCAGCACATTCTAGCAGATTCACAGTACGTACATAGAAAAAGACGTGTACCTGTCTCATTGCCAAGCGAACCTGAGAACTGTAGCAATTACGTTACACTACAATTCTATTAAAGATAAATAATGAGCCAATCACTGGATATTTTATCACCTAATTATGTGTTATTGTTAATCACATTATGAATTTTATTTCATGCAATTGTGTTTACTACAAACACCCATACACACTCGCTGCCTTGTGACAGTGATGCGGCATTAGCGGGACTTTTAATTACATTTTATTTTACATAATACGACTCCTGAGATCACCGGTTTATTTTAATTGACGTAATATTATATCTATCACGACGATTACCGTCTCTTCATTAGCTTTTTAATGCCATTATAAAAATCACATTTTGATTATTACCGCAAAGCGTGTTCTTTATTTTGGGATCATATTCTCGTTGCAGACTGGCTGAGAATTCAATAAATAGCTAGAGCTGGGGTGACCATGTGACCAATGCAACCTTAGAAGTCCAACATGTTGTGGATGCACCGGATGGTAGAGGAGATCCCTTGATTCTGTGATGATCGGACAGGTTGATAGCCCCTGCCTTCCCCTGACCTGGTATATGATGCCTGGGACACACAGGTGTTACTATTGGACCTTGGACTTTTGAGAAACCAATAACTGTGTGATACCCCTGTATATGTGATTGTATTGACAGTTTTTCCGCTCCGGACCCTCTGGTCCCCCTTCAAGAACATTCACCATACATGCTGATCTCGTCCACCTGTCCCTGACCGGGGGCAATACCCGGACCCCAGACACTTTTTTCTATATACTATTGCTTCTATTATGATCTGTGACCAAGATCTTGTCCTGATGAAGCCTCCTTGAGGGGTGAAACGTGTGGACTACATTTGGCACACTGAGCAATGAAGCACACCTTATTATTATCATTATCTTGTACTTCTATAGCACTGACATATAACACAGCGCTTTACACAGCATATATAGTCATATCACTAACTGTCCCTCAGAGGAGCTGACAATCTAATGCCCCTTACCATAGTCATGTATAAGTAGGTCACATGTAACGAACATTTGGAGTGTGGGAGGAAACCAGAGTACCCGGAGGAAACCCACGCAGATACGGGGAGAACATACAAACTCCTTGCAGATGGTGCCCAGGCCGGGAATAAACCTAGGACTCTAGTGCTGCATGGCCAGAGTGCTAACCACCTGAGCCACCATGCTGCCTTATTATGTAACAAAATATCCATTAAGTGTTTGTTTCCTCTTCTTTCTTGGATCTTAATAAATAAATCGTTTTTTTACCTACTTAACGTGTTGTAACTTAAGTGCCATTAAAGTCCCTGGGGAGTAGCAACCTCAATGTTCTCGGTTGGCTTGTCCTTTTACATCCAACATGTATTTTACATGCAACACATAGGTTGGGCCCGGAAGTCCTGTGTGTAATTATCATATGTATCTTCCATGGGATTCTCTACTACAGTGAGAGTGTGGACGATTCTTGGGCGTTGGTTGGACATTTGAGTCTGTTTTTACAGACCAATGAAGTAGGTCCATGTGCTGTCCAGCCCACAATTTTAGTGATACGTATATCACTGTTATATAATTTTTTCCTTTTATATAATATAGTATACATCAACAGTGATGTCACTAGGCTTAGTGTCACCTGATCCCAGAAACCCTGGTGACACTCCATAGTCATGTTATGTGGCGTGTTGCGAGTACTATGGGTGTCAAATACTACGGAGGGTTATACTATTAGGCTGAAGTGTTTCATTTAACTTTGCTCCGCCCTGGACACAGCGCACATTTTATTATCCCTCCAGTAGTGATGGCCAAACATCAGCCACGTCCGTTAGCGAACAGGCCGGTCGGACTTTTAGAAAAGACCTCTGTCCGCCTGTTCGTGGGGAATTTGAAGCGGAAAAAACGGAAGTGATGTCACTTCTGGTATCTGGAACGCACAGTTCCTTATTCTGATTATTCTGGTCACTTCCAATTTTCTGAGCCGATTTCTCACTAGAGACTGTGTTCTCTATTAGTGATAAGCGGCATAGGCAACATTGGTATTCGCGGCATGCCGCAAATTTTTTGGAAAACATTCGGAAAATATTCGGAAAATATCCGCATTCGGCAATATTCTTCTTATTGCGAAAATCTGCAGTTTTTTTTGCGAATTTCGCGAATTTATGTTTAACTTGCATTGAGGGGCGTGTTGAAAGAAAATTGCGAATTTTGGACGCCATCTTAGTGATTGTTTGCTAATTTTCAAAAGTGACGATTTTCGCAATATTCTCATCACCCCAATTTTGGATTTAAAAACTGTTGATGGTCGCAGGGAGTGTTGCTAAGCTCTTGTTGCAGCCTTCCCATTCGTCCACTTGCATTGAGAGGCGTGTGTAATGGAAAAAAAATACAGAATATCCGTAATTGCGAAAATTCGGCAATATATTCACCATCTTCGCGAATTTCCAAATTGCCGATATTCGCGATTAATATTCGGAATCCGCGATCATCACTATTCTCTACCTGGTCTCTAGCGAAAATATTTTTCCTCTGGCCGTATCTTTCTTTTCTGCGGAGAACGTGGTGGGTTGGACGCCCGTACTGTTCAAGAACATACCATTTTGGGGGACAGTTTGGCCATTACTGCCCTCCAGTGATCAAGGGATGCCAAGGATGCATGGATATGTGTGGCAGGAGAGATGCCATACATGCAGAGACTTTACCATTTACTTGGAGGAGGGAGGGCTGACCAAAGACTGTGCTGCAGCTGTACTACTAACATTCCAACTGTTGTTTTTGAGGAAGTCCTCTCGTTGACTTGCAAATCCTTTATCCCTTATATAAATAAAGAACAGCATTAACAGAGGGCAATCACATACTATTAATCTGCGCTGTTTAACTTTGCTTAGTAAACACTGCAGTGCACTGCTAAATGTACGCCAAACATTGTTGTATATGTATAGCCAGGGATCCAGGGGAGGTGCTGCAGAAACAGGCAGAGAAGTCATGGCTAAATGAGAGAAAAGTGTCATAGAAAGTGTGGGTCTGGGCAGGACTGTCACTGATCTCTCTATCACATGGAGGTGAGAAATGTTGAGCAGCATAGTGTATATTCGAATTTGCATAATTTCGTGAAAATATTAAGCAACATTCCAAATTCGTAAAAATCGATTTGTCGAAAGCGAACCAGCTTTACGGCTTCTCTTCCTCATTCTGTGATCTCAGCCAGTACGAGCGCTGTGTGTATTGCGCGTATCCATTCGCAATGCGCACAAATATGCGCGATGTATGCCGGTAAACAATGCTGAAGCATAATATGTTGAATATCCGCCATTGTGAATATCTGAGCGCACATTCGCAGAATATTCCTTGAATATATTCGCATTTCAAATATTCTCGCTTTACACTAGAGGTGAGGAGTACTGTTTCCCCAGACTTCCTCCAGTATACAGCATGCACGTCTACAGGGAAGCCAAGGATGCGTGAATAGGATTTTATCACCAGGGGAGGGGGCTGGAAGCAGGACATTTTCCTTCTCTGACTTCCCCACTCATGAC
This sequence comes from Ptychadena robeensis, assembly GCA_036250615.1. Lineage (NCBI taxonomy): Eukaryota > Metazoa > Chordata > Amphibia > Anura > Ptychadenidae > Ptychadena > Ptychadena robeensis. Next base: position 6,042,661 of record CM070033.1, on the reverse strand, counting down.
CTCTTCACATGCTGGATAGATGGCCGCGAGCACTCACGGCGTGACATTAGCGCTCAAAATACCCATCTATTGGGCTGCTATCGTCTGGTGTATGGGCACCTTAAGACTTCTCTAGCTGCTTTCTGGAACTCCCTTCCATTCTGTATTTCATTTTTCTGGAGAAAATAAAAATGTGCGATAATGAGTGCCACACTTCAAGGTGCCGGTTCTATTTCTATATTCAATACTCGTTATCTGTGCCGCGAGCAGCCAGTACGCTTCATCTCATTCACTCATACTTCACCTGAACCGGCATCCAGTCCGTAGGGATTCTCTATCACATCTCCGTCTCAGAATGTTCACACCAACGGCCCCCATACACCTTTAGATTTCTTTGTCAGATTTCTTTTAGATCTCCTTTTGTTTTACCAAAACCATGTAACACTTTCTAAACCATCAAGTCTGTCTGTGTTCAATCGCAGAGGACCCGGCACTACATAGTTGTTGGTAGATCTAAAGGATATCTGACAGAGAGATCTAAAGGTGTATGGCCAGCTTAAAACTCATGTAAAATTTGCCACCTCCTCTTCCCATCTGAGGAACAGATCATGTGACACTTTAACCCTAAAAACCTCCTGAATGCTGTGGGTAGAATATATACAGATTGCTTCTATGTGCAGATATGGTGACATCCAGAGCCCAGACACTGCTTTACCATGAAACATCTGCAGCATTCAGAGTCCTTCTAATCAGCAGATCTCCGCATCGCTCCCTATAATTATTCCTATTTAGAACTGAGTCTGAACGGTGGGTAGAAGCTTTGAGAGCGAGCTGTGAGACGCTGCATCGTGAGGTTTAATGTGGTGCACGATGGATGGAAAGAGAGTTTCAGAAGTAAACTTAGGTTTTATTGCGAAGATCAGCACTTTGAGAATTCAAGATTCTGGGGGAAGGTACCGTGCATTGCGTTCACAATATTCACATGTACAAGTGCTGATTTTCCCATCAATTACTTCTATGTGGTGATTACACTGCAGCTGCTATTTCACATTCTGCCACTAGATGTCACTGTGATAACACATTGCGTTAGCAATATTCGCATGTACAAGTGCAGATATTCGCATTACATAATTATGACAGGAGATCTCGAATTTTCCCATTTACTTTGAATATTTGGAGAATAATTTGCTACATATCCCAAATTCGAATATTGCCTGTGCTGCTCATCACTACATGCTCAGACTTCAGCCATTAAACCCCCTATAGTAAATGAGTAAAGCTGGGCATAGACGGGCAGATTCCTACCCGATTCGACAGCTGATCGGTGGTCGGGTCGGCAGAGAATCGGATGCGCCAACTGGTCATATTGACCAGGAATTGCACAGTGATGTGCTGACATGCCGGTAAATTCACAACCGATCCCATTAGTTTGGATGTTGTTGATGTGTATACTGTTTGTGCTACTGCATTCTCTGTTGTTGTTCTTTTTCTCTTCCTTCCATCCACCATTTTATTGTTCTGCACATGTTTTCCCTGTGCATACCTGTCAACCCTCCCGTTTCCTGATTGCACAAAATCCTGGGAAATTTTTCCTGGGATTTTGAAATCAGGTGGAGGTAGGAGGGAGGGGGCGTCACTTTCCCTCCTAAGCGCCCACCCCGCTTGTGCAGATGATGTGCGGGGTGGGATATTACTAGGAAGAGTAACGCCCTCTCCCTCCTTAGTAAGCCAGGAACTGAAGAGGAGGGAGGGGACTAATCTCCCGATACGGGAAGTGACGTCAATGACATCACTTTCGGCATCTGGAACGCAGAAGATAAGGTTAATTCTTAGTTGCAGTCGGTCAGAGCAGTGTTGGGGTGTGAGGTCCAGCAGGGGTTCGGAGGAAGGGATGATTGGAGTGGCAGTTCCTGGAGGGAGGTCCCCATAGAAAACATCTGATGTGAGGCCCAATCATTTCTAGCCACGCCCCTGGGGCACGTAGGAGACACTTTTAGTCCTACACAAATATTTGTCCTGTATAGTTCCTTTCTTCTTTCTCTTCTCACTATGTGACAAGCTGTTCATCCTGAATTATTCTTCAAACGGAACCTTCAATAATGACGATGCTTTTATGGCTCTCGCCATCCTGGTTACGCTTTACTTGACTCCACAGATGCCGCGCAACGTCTTCCGTATCTTCTCATGCGCTCTGAAAGATGAACGCTAATGGAAATGCGATTTTCCTGTCTGGCAGGCTCGCCCATTTCGCTCGCTCTAAAATGATTTCCAATTAACTTAATCTTGCAAGATCAGAAGCTCATTAGCATTTTGTATTCCTGAATACCCTGGCAGTGTGAAATGCTGGGGGGGGGTCTTGTTTTCTGGCACCTTCCCCCTGCAGGGAGTGCAGCCAGTCTGTTGTATGTAATGTTCTTTTTTATTGCACATCATTCCTCGGATTATGTTTCTGTATCACGTGTGTAAGCAGAGGAAGGCTCCGGGTATTCCTGCCCCAGGGAAATGTTTCTGATACGTTCACACTGCAGACATTCTCTGTCTCTAGAGCCTAGGTGCCCAACCTGCGGCCCTTTGGGCATTGTTCATCGGCCCCCCTTGGTCCTCCACATGTGGCCCCCAAAACCGAACTGTTAATACATAGGGCACAGCGACTCACCTGTGAAGTGGTCACACGCTGACCCAGCTTTCATAATCTACTTTGGCTCCTACATCAGAAAAATTGTCAATGTTGATCAGGGAAACCAGGTCTACATATGAGGGGCTCACCCAGGGGTAGGACGGGGGGTGGGTGCTGTTGGGCTTTCACTGTCTGACCGCCTGCTGAGATATGTGGATGGGGGGAGGGTCTGGATCCATGTTATATGCGACCCTTTAGTGATGCCGAGGGCCGCACTTGTGGCCCTCCATATCAACTCAGCAGCCCACCACTGCTCTAGAGTCTGTTCCAGCATTGCTCTCTGTGGACTAATGAACTAGTGTAGCACTGCCTGGGGTAACTTACCGGAGCAAATAGGTTCTTTTCAGATTTTGGATGCCTATGCTCAGATCACTGCCATTCACAGCTGTCACATAGAAAATGATTGTCCACCCAAGCTGGTTAGGGGTACCAGAGGGATATATACACTTGAGTGTATACAGTTTACTAGAGGGATATATACACAGTCACAATCACCATCGCCCATAAGGTAGAGTTGGGGTTCAAGCATAGGATCTACTTTTCCAACAGTATCTAACCAGCTGCTGGGAGATGTGGAGAGGCTGAGGCTCTTACCCAGAAAGTAGAAGAACGCAGGCGGTCCAGTCCGAGATTGAGTGGGGAGCTGCGTTTCTTCTCGCCCTGGACAGGGTCTTTTCCTCCTTTGATAAAACTGCTGCACCCACTCGGGCAAGATAAGGAAGAGGCTGCCCTGGTCCGAAGGGGACCCCTTTCATTCGTTGTGTAGTGTGTAGCTTATTGGACGGTGGCAGTGGACCCAGAAAGATGGGAGCATAAGCTCCAGATACATTTATAACCCCTGCCCAGAAGGAGGGAATTTACAGTTACTGGGTAGATAACTAACTCAAAATAGAGGTTAAAAGCCATACCTTCATCTTCCAGAAACTCCATGCAGGTGCTATGCAAAAAGATATATTTCTTTTACAGGATGTCATTTTCACTATACAGTAAACATATATACAGGGATGCACATAACTTTTTAAGTGAGCTCCTCAGACGAGTACCAGGAGATGGTGTTTGGTACTCACCCCATATGCAGGGTGGTCTTTCTCACTGTCTCCCTCACTGTCCTCTGCGTCAGCCTCCTGCATGGTAGATTCTGCTGCAGATGGAGATCCCTGTTCCTGATTAATCCTCCGATTAGCTGTCTCCATCCACAGGTCACCAGCTGGCTTTGGGTCACATGTAACTCTCACAGTTTTAACCCCCAGATCTCATACCTCAGTAGTACAACATTGACAGTCCAAATGTCATCCTTTCATAGTCATATTCCAGCTGTCACACAGTGCTTTTCTCTTGTCAGATTTTACCCTTCATATGTCTACTCTGACTTTCATCCCCCAGACTTTCAACACCCTTAGAAGTCCAATCTTATTTTTTTTGGATTAGTAATTTACATTCCCAATGTCACCCCCTAACTGCAAGCTTTCATAGTTATTCATGTTTCCCTGCGGTTATCCAAGTGACATAAATTGTATACATGTAACATTTAGCTGCAGCCGCCCAGACACAGAGCGCCTCTAAGGGCTTGTTTCCATTATACGTTGGGACCCCTACGCTAAGCGTATACGCCTAGCAGGGGTCCCGACGTATCTCACAGACTCAGCCTGCCGGCGCATGGTCTGTTTACACATCCGCTGGTGTAAAGGCTGAACGTACTCGACTACGCTCAGCCTCACACCGGCAGATCCGCTCAGCGCAATGAAGACAGACCTGTCCGCCGAGCAGGTAAGTCTATCTGTTAGGTTGGGTCCTCCCGCTAAGTGTGTATGCTTAGCGGAGGGGTCCCAACGCAATGGAAACAAAGCCCAAGTTGTTAGTACACATATGAGCTGTGTAACAATAATGCCAGTACACAGAGCTAGGTTTTTGACCCCTTTTGAGTATCAGAGTACCACTTATGTGCACCCCTGGGTATATACATAGGCTAAGTGTAAAACCAATTCACTACACTATGTTATAGAGAAAAGAAGAAGGAAGGTGTTCTGTAGTACTTGAGTCTACAGAAAGGCAGTATACATCCCTGGCACACGCTATTGATGGAGGGCGCAGTGGATGGTGCCAGAGCAGGTAACCAGGGACGCAGGTATTGTTTGGCTTTATTTGTTTCTAACCTTTTACCATTCTTTTTCTACAAACACCCCAAGCCAATCCTCTTTTCCATTGGCCAAATCCTGCGCCACCATATCCTCAATGTCCCTTAGCAGCGGATCTGCACGGTGTGATAAAATGCTACCGTGAGTCTCCCATTGTGATTTTCCAACAATAGACATGAAACAAAAAGGAAAGTCTTCTCCCCGTGGCGGCCCAGAAGACTGAATGCGTCATACTTGTGCCCCTGGCATCACTGGGCTCTCGCTCCCAGTCCCTGTGCCAGGACTCTTCATAGCCTAAAGTCTGTTCTCAGATGATAGGACCTCACCTGAGAATCTTCTTCTTCTAATATTTTTATAATGAGGATTAAGATGGGACTCATGGTGTTACACCCCTGAGAAAGGGGTATCTGAAAAAAGGGATTACAAAGGTGAGACACTCAGGCATGATGCTTTCTTCATCAGCAGATAACTGAGAATTAAAGCGCACCTAAACCCACCAGACAAACTTTTTCCCCTGGCTTGCCAACCCCTGACTATTGGGGCAATATGTAAATAAAAAATTGTTACCTGTGTGGAGATATCTGTACAGTTGTCTCCTCACCCCTCCTCCTCTGTGTAAGCATCTCCAGCGTTCTCCAGCTCCTATTCACGTTGATTTATTTTTTTACTTTTGTTTTGTGTCCATTGACACACATTGTATCTGGCGCCCCCCCCGGTGGCCGCCGGAGATATTGCAGCCTCAACTCATGCAAGCCTGGAATGAAACACTGAATCTACAATGGCGGCTCCCACAGACGTCAGCATGATTGCTAAATGAATATTTTTTGTTTTTTGAGCACTTTTAAGCTATTGGGACAGTTTAAAGGTAAGTAAAAATGTAATAACATTTTTTTTGTGATTTTTTGTTTTTGAGTTTAGGTGCGCTTTAATTAACACATAATACATAACAAACATATATAAACTTTCTTTACACATACATAAGAGCAATTAATATACAAACAAACTAACAGTATAACAGCAGTTAAGAGAATGCTTGCACACCTATGCTGTTATCAGTGCCAGTCACTAGAAAAATCTTCTTAAAATGGCTGCCCAGATATTAGGTGTGACACACATGTGGGGGGGGGGGGGTCTCATATTACAAACAGAGTAGTACTATAACAATAAACACTCTAATGACACTCTAAGGACGTAATGTTATAATACCTACAGGGTATATTTCTTGGAACAATCCTGTTCTTTAATTACACTAGAAAATCCACAACCTAAAAAAGTCACAAATATAGAATATTTATTCTTTGTCTCAAAAATCACCAGCAACCAATACTAGTAGGTAAGGGACAGAGAAAGGGGTGGGCACCCTCAGCCCAAAGGGTGTTTTGGATTTCTAGAGGGTATTGATCTAACTTATTTTACTGGTCATTCTGTATCTGCCATATCAATAAATATAGGTATTCATAGCTAAAAAAACATGATTTTATTTATACATAATCAAAAGACATAATTGAAAAAAGACATTATTAAAATAGTATACAGTTGATGGACATACACATTGTGATTTGTTAGAATTAAAATTGAGAAAACAGACTGTGATTTGAGGATTTGACGTACAATGCGTTTCACCCCTAAAACATCATGGGCTTCTTCAGGTAGGTACATTCACATACATTTTTTTTCTCTAAGAACAAGGTAAATGTTACAAACCTGAAAAGGGGATTACAAGGTGAGAAACTCAGGCATGGTGCTTTCTTCGTCAGCAGATAACTGAGAATGAGGCAACATGAGGTAACTCCCCCTTTAGACTGAGGCAGACACTACTAATCCACAATGAGCATCAGACTGAATAAGTGGATTGCTGATAACTCATATGTAAACAATGCTAGTTTACTGTTATTTCAATTTTATATAGCCAATATATACTGCTTTTGATAAAATACATTAAATTGAGCAATATATCTAAGTTTAAGATTTCTTTTAGTTAGTTAACAAAAAATCAATATATCACAATGGCCTCACCTGCATTATTCCCAGCCCCGAATATTTTATCATACAAAAATCGTTTTCCCTCAGTGGGACTCTATTTGGAATAATGGGCAATGGGGTCTTAACAACGTATCTTGTGTATCATTTCTTTACTGATATAAATCACAGCGATAATTTACACAATATGCATTACAGTACAATTTGAGTTAATTACACAAAGTTAAAATACATATGAAAATCCAAATGATTCACTGATTATATACCAACAAATACAGAATAGGGGTGCAAGATTGCTACATGTTTCCCCCCTTGGGCTTCATTAGGCTGTGCACCCCAGAAATATGTATGGATCTATAAAGACAAGAGATACACGTATAAATTTGTATGGTGATGTGTTTACATTTAAGGTGCTCATTTTAAAGTACAACTTAACAATCTTGATTGGGAAAGTACTACCTACCTCAATGGAGGGTATATGTGGTACTTTCCTTGATTGTTGAGTGGCGGAGGATAGTTTGACCCTACAGGGTCAGGACCTGGCAACAGGAGCCACAATATATACTCTTCTATATATGGGGAAATTTTAATTTTGTGTGACTACATTTTGCCTTCAAAACAAAAAATCGAGAATTTTTGTAATACTATGGTCAGGTGGATGATTAAACAATTAGAGTGATAATACCTATCATTGGCATATGTAACTTTGTAGCAGGTTGGTACTGTTGGCAAGAATTGTTCTAAGGGAATGTAGCTGTAAAAGGGTACACTGACTGCTGCCCCAGGGGGGTGGGAGTAGACGTAGAGTCTAGGTAACTTAAGGAGGAAAGTTCTAGAGAGGTAACTCTGGAGTGACCATACATGAGAAGGGAGCATGGAAAGTACTTGACCCCCACTCTGCGGGTGCACCACCCCTGTCAGTGATGAGTGCACAAACACGCACCAGGGTGAACCAAGGGTCTGGCGTCTTCAGTACCTCTTACTGTCTGGCCCTTTCTGCAGACTGTTGCACCCGGCGGTAGACCATCATCAAACCCGTGGAGGCAGTGTCCCAATGCAGGCCCTTGCACACGTTCCAAATAAAGTCTATGCACACTCTGACGTTTGGTGTAAGAACTGGTACATTGATGGCTTCTCAGTACAGCAATCAGTTCTGTGCCAGACATGTGGGAGCAGCCATTGCCCTCTTGGTCAGGCCATCTTGACCTCACCTGTTCCGGTCTCTAATACAACATCACTTCCGTTATTTCAAACGCACAGTTCCGCATTCCAGCAACCACGGTTGTCTTCCGGGATCAGGGATGTGCACTCACTCTGCGGTGATGCACAGATATACAGGGTTTTCACTGCATTCTGTGATCCATCAGGACCCCCTACGTTAAGCACACTGCTTGACTGGCGTCCCGACAGATCACATACATGCCATACCTGCTCGGCTGATGCTCTAGTGGACTACGTTAACTCCTGCATTGGCAGAACAGCTCAAAGGCGTGAGAACACCTCTTCCGTCGAGCAGGTAAAGTGTACGTGCTCCCTTAGAAATCCCCGGTTTAGGTGCGCTTTATATTTAGATTAACATCACCAAGCGACCATTCCAGTGTCTAAATCCAAAAATCTAAAAGTTCTTAACTTCAAATACTAAGCTTTTTTCCCATTTCCTCGTCTTCAAAGGCGTCCTCTTTTATAGGAACGGCAATATAATCTGCTCGGCAGGAAAACAACTCAGAGCGGCAGATTAACGCATTTCTGAAGTAAACATCACGGGAGATGTATGATTCCCAAATCTAATAATTATTTTTATTTTCTGATTTCTGATCAGCGGCGGAGAGGCCTCTCCACGTATCTGTAACAACCGCTCATACGTCCCGGGATACTTTATCGTGACTGGAAATAATGGAATCATTGTTTGAAGATGGAGTTTTTTTATGGTATTCAAGTTAAAACATCCAGATGCAAACCCGCTGAGAGCGGTGTACGGCTTTCATTTCTTCCCGAATAAAAGGAAAGATAGAGGAAAACAAAACGAAAGGTAAAAGGTTCAAAACAGAGAAGGCAATACGTTCAGAAGTTTTTGAAACATCACCTCCAGACTTTTGTCAAATAAAAAACTTCTCCATGAGTGGGTCTGTATAAGCCAGTGAATCCCAAACTAGGGGGTGGGCCCCCCTGGGGGGGCACAAAGGTATTCTTAGGGGGGGCGCAGGACTTAATTCTTAACCTGTGTTTATAGGGAGGGGGGGGGGCTTGATAATGTTCCTAAATAGAAAAGGGGGCCCTGTAAGGAAGGTTTGAGAACCACTGGTATAAGCAGTGGTGGTTTTACATATGGGCGATTTTCCAGGGCGGCATCGTGGGGGGTCGTGGGTTATACTCCCCAATTGTAAAACCGCCCATCTCCATCACCAGGCCAACATCTGCCTCCGCCCCTGCACATCGTCTACATCTCCCTTCTGCCTGGGAGAGAGAAGAAGTGGAGGAGACTCGACAGCACCTACCTGCCCCCCCCCCTCCACCCATGTATATATCTACCAGATACGAGGTGTAGGGGGGACCAAGTACAATGTGACCTGTCTTGAGTAGGTGTTAGGGCTGTGTCCACTGCTTCTTTTTCCCCGCTGTGGACGCAAAAAAGCCGCAGAGAGGACACTCCCCATTTTAATGAAGCAGTGTGCCTGTGGTGCTGATTTTAAGCTGTGGGCGGCAGTGCTGGCGCTATGGGCAGGCCATGGGGTGCCGGGCCCGCTCAGTCAGGTCTGTGTGCCCGCTCGATTGGGCCCCCTACCAGCACCCACCTGACCTATGAGATGTAGGCGTGCACCCCTGATTGGCAGCCCAATTGGCATCAACCCTGAACAGCACCATGCAGTGTTGCTGGAGACACTTACATTGACGATCAATGGAGGTGTCTCCAAGATGCAGAAATACAGCGTTCAATGCTGTTCGGGTGCTGTTTTTCTGAATCTTTCCTCTGCTGCGTCAATAGGGCACGCTCCTGCTGATGTGGGGGGAGTGTGCCCTCAGCCGCAGCATGCTGCCTACAAGCCGTGGGGAATCCGCCCAGCACATGTGCCAGCAGGCATTCGCCCACCGCAGGGAATCCCAATTGGACCCATGGCCTAAGGGAGAGATTTACAGACCCTGCACTTCCTCTAGTGAACAACCACCTGCTCCAGGTCTGGTCCTGATGGTGGCAGCAGCGGTGGGGGAGCGATGTGACATCACCTGATGATGTCACAAAATGACCTTTAATAAGGTATAAACGAGTAAACGCATTTTCTCTAACATCCAGATAACGGAGAGGCTGTATCCTCCTTTCCCATAATAACCGGCTCCTAGATCCCTGCCTGACTTCTGCATTATTCAGTAGAGCGAGGATCCACCTAGTACAGCAGCAGGGGTCATTACAGCCGGAAAGTGAAATATCAAAAACGCCAGCGCGGGTCTAATGAATAGACGGCGGAGGACAATCTCAAATCGAACCTCTCAATTATTTATTCGGCTGTGCCGGGGTGTACAGGCCGACCGCGCCATTTACCGAGATCATTTCCAATAGAGACGCAGCAGAGATGAACTTTAACTGTAGACACAGGGGGCGGTGTTCCCCGAGACGCAGCTTAATATATGCGAGGAGATGTGCGCAGGAAATCTTACTATGGCATTTACAGGACTTTTTTTTAAGCTTGTGCATTCGTGTTTTGAGTTTATAAAAAAAAAAATAAGATTGGGAATTCACAAAGGGTTAAAGATGTCCTCTTTTCCTTTATTTCATAGTCCTGTGGTTCCCAAACTGGGGGAGGGGGAGCGCGAAGGTGTTCCAGGAGGGCGCGGGCCCTCATTCTTAACCTTTGTTTGGATAGGGAGTGAGGGCTCGATAATGTTCTTCAATAGACAAGGGGGGCCCTGCAAGGAAAGTTTGGGAACCACTGTCATAGTCCAAGCGTATGTAATGTTGTGCAAAGTGTAAAGTACTCACAACACCAGGTTCTTTAGGGATGGATGTCCTCTTGATGGATGTAACTCTGGACAGGGGGGATCAGAGGAGTCAAAATGACACAGGAGGATCACAAGGGGTTACTAAAATGGTAATCCCCCTCTGAGTCTCCTGTGCCATTGTGATTCCCCTCTCTGATGCCCCCTGTGTTATTGTAAGTGATCCCCCCACCCTGATACCCAGGTGCAGTATTCTTCTTCATGGAAAAATAAGGCATCCCCCGAAAATAAGACGTAGGGCATCTTTGGGAGCAAAAATTTATATAAGACACGGTCTTATATTCGGGGAAACACGGTCAGCAGAAAAATAATATTTCACATATACATATGTGATATTTTGATACATATGACATATGATATTTTTTGGGGGAAAACATATGTCACGCACCCCCCTAGTGGCTGGACCGCGCAGAGGCCTCCCAATCGATTTCAACACACAGAGAGTCCAACTTGGTCGGTACAATCAGTGCGTCGGAATCGCTGGAATTGTGCCGCAGCCAGACCATAAAGGGGGAGCGTGCAAAATACAGGACCAGAAATAACACAATATTTTGGTATCACTGCCACCATCCCATTTAATTCGGGAAAAGGGAAACCTGTTCTGATTAGCACTATAAACGTCTAGGTAGCGACTCTTCAGAAAGCTAGGGAAGCGTTCTGCGGTATTCAAAGCAGGTATGAGGCTGAGAGAAATGACTTAAGAGTCATTTATTTTATGCAATACGAATTATTAAAATATACAATAATTATTAAAATCAACAATTAAAGAGAGTGTAAGCCAGGGTAAAATAAAAGGGAAAAACAGAAGAAAGGAAGGTTGCTGAAGAAGAGTGTCCGATCGTAGGGGAAAGTCCAAGAATTATAAGTCCAAAATGAAATGGCCACCAGCCCTGTGGTTAATGTCCATACTCATACCCCCTCCACTTCATACTCATCCCCCACGCATACTCCCATACTCCCAATGTCATCCATCCCCCCCCAATTTCATACTCATACCCCCATTCTACTCATTACTCCCAATGTCATGACTCATACCCCCATGTCATACTCATACTCCCAATGTCATACTCCTACCCACAATGTTAATATCATACCCCCAATGTCATACTCATTACCCCCCAATGTCATACTTTATACTGCCCCCAATGTCATACTCATACCCCAATGCATACTCATACTCCCCAATTGTCACACTCATCCCCCCAATGTCCATACTCATACTCCCCATGTCATACTCCTCCTCCCCCATGTCATACTCATGACCCCCAATTCATACTCATACTCCCCAAGTCTACTCATTCCCCCACGCATACTCATGGACTCCCAATGTCATACTCAATAACCCCCCAATGTCATACTCATACACCGCAATGTCATACTCATACTTCCAATGTTCATTATCATACCCCCCAATGTCAACTCATACCGCCCACTGTCATACTCTATCCCCAATGTCATACTCATACCCCCCATGTCTACTCATACCCCTTAAAATACTCATACCCCCCCAATGTCTACTCATAACCCCCAATGTCATACTCATACTCCCAATGTCCTTCTCATACCCCCCCAATGTCATACTCATAACCCCCAATGTCATACTCATACCCGGGCCCAATGGTCATAATACTATACCCCCAATGTCAATACTCATACCCCCAATGTCATACTCAACCCCCCAATGTCAACTCATCCCCCAATGTCATACTCATACCCCCCAAGTCATACTCTACCCCCAAGGTCATACTCATACTCCCAATGTCTGACGCATACCCCCAATGGTCATACTCATACTCCCAATGTTCTTCTCATACCACCCCCCAATGCATACTCATCCCGCCCATGTCATCTCATACCCCCAATGCAATAACTCTTCCCCCCAATGTCTAACTCATACCCCCAATGTCATACCATACTCCCAATGTCATACGCATACCCCCAATTTCATACTCATACTCCCAATGTCATACTCCATAACCCCCATTTATACTCATACCCCCAATGTCATACTCATTCCCCAATGGCCATACTCTACCCCCCCCCACCCCCCCCCCCCACCCCACCCCCCCCCCCCCCCCCCCCCCCCACCCCCCCCCCCCACCCCCCCCCCCCACCCCCCACCCCCCCCCCCCCCCCCCACCATGTCATACTCTACCCCCCAATTCATAACTCATACCCCCATATCTACTCATACCCCCAATTGGGCAATACTCATACCCCCCAATGTCATACTCTACCACCCCCATGTCATACTCATACCCCAATGTTCATAACTCATACCCCCGAATGTCATACTCATACCCCCCGTGTCATACTCATACCCCCATGTCATACTCATACCCCCAATGTCAGACTCATACTCCCCAATGTCATACTCATACCCCCAATGTCATACTCATACCCCAATTGTCATCTCATAACCCCCCCCAATGTCATACTCATACCCCCAATGGCATACCATACCCCCAATGTCCTACTCAGTCCCCCATGGCATACTCCTACCCCCAATGTCATACTCATACCCCCCCCTGTCATACTCCTACCCCCATGTACAGAACTCATACCCCAGTGTCATCTCAATACCCCCAATGTCATACTCAACTCCCCATGTCATACTCATACCCCCCCAATGTCATACTCATACTTACTCCCAATGTCATTCTCATACCCCAATTTCATATACTCATACCCCCCATGTCATACTCTACCCCCAATGTCTTACTCATACTTCAAGGTCATTCTCATACCCCCCCAAGTCATACTCATAACCCCCATGTCATACTCATATCCCCAATGTCATACTCATACCCCCAATGTCTACGCAACCCCCAATGTCCATCTCATACCACCCCCATGTCCCATACTCATACTCCAATGTCATTCTCATACCCCCCAATGTTCTACTCATAACCCCCAATGTCCATACTCTACCCCAATGTCATACGCATCACCCCCATGTCCTAACTCATACCCCATGTCATCCTCAATACCACCCCCCATGTGTTGTCATACCCATACCCCCCCAATGTCTCTTCACATCTAAGCGTATGTGCAGGCTATGCTATAGGGCATCATGCCTCCGTTAATGTGCCCATTCTAGTAGAGTAATTCACACAAGCCGTTTTGATCCAATGAGTCACGCTGGTGTTTTATTTTTCCCCCCTGCATATAAATTTCGGATATTATAACAGATAAAGCACATAACTCTGGGTAGGATGACAATTAAATAAAATCCAGCAGCTATTGGTCTGTAACTCATCAAAACCGACAAACATAGGAATGACTTGGGAGCTGTCATTGTGATGGAGATTCAATACTGTTATCCGCTCTCGGTTCTACCCATGGTGGTACACACCGCTGCCGCCACATGCAGAAGCATCATAATTGCATAATTAAACTTACTGCGTCTCCTCTATCAGTATGAGCTCTTCTGTACAGCAATTGCTAGAGACCAATTTAAAGCTAAATTCAGGGGATTTAGAAAATAAATACCTCTTATATTTGAATGAATGCAGGAGATGCCTTATTTGTGGCGATTAATAATCTGATTTCCTATATTCAAGTATAGAACTTGTTGAAACTGAATAATCAGGTAATATAGACTGTGAAACTCTTCAACAAGTCCAGTTAAATGGTATAAACTTTATTAGCTATACTATGATCTTAATAAAGCCTTTAGATCAATCCCTACAATTCCTTTAGATCTAAACCAACAACTCTGTAGTATAGTGACCGCCCTGATAGAATACATAGTGTTGGGAGGTATATATCATGGCAATGTAGTGCCGTGGTCCTCCCTGTAGAATCACATCTTGATGGAAGGTGAACATCACTGCTTATGTATTGCCGGGGTCCTCCCTGATTAAACCATAGTGATTGGTAGTATATTCACTGCTAGTGTCCGGGTCTCCCTGCGAGCATACATAGTGATTGGGATGTATATATCACTGCATGTAGTGCCGGTCTCCCTGATGAATCATTTGAGTGGAAGGTAATATTCCTGCTATTTGGTGCCCGTGTCTCCCTGATAGAATACTAGTGATTGGGAGGTATATAGCCTGCTATGTAGTCGGGGTCCTCCCTGTAGAATACATTGATTGTAGGTTATAATCACTGGCTATGTAGTGTCGGGTCCTCCCTGATAGTCATACATAGTGTTGGAAGGTATATAGTCACTGTCTATGTAGTGCCGGGTCCTCCCTGATAGAATACATGTTTATTGGAAGGTATATATCACTGCTAGGTAGTACTACTTGAATCCCCCCTATAGAATACATATGATTGGGAATATTATCCTGCTTGTATGCCGTGCGGGTTTC
>CM070033.1:5929315-5944198 GCA_036250615.1 Ptychadena robeensis | reverse complement strand
AGGACCCGACACTACACAGCAGGGATATATACCTTCCAATCACTATGTATTCTATCAGGGTGGGCCCGGCACTACATAGCAGGGATATACTGTATACCTTCCAATCACTATGTATGTATTCTAGACTCTTCTCTGCAGTCACTAATGCAGCCAGGTGATACAAACTATAATGCAGCAAACCCCTCCATCTCTTAAGAGGTGGGTGCCCTTGTGAAAGCATTGGCTTGTCCCTTCTAAAGAGGTCTCCCTATCATTATCTTTGGTGTTCTTTCTTCTCTCTTTGCGCAGTGATCTCTACACTTGTCTTTCATCACCTAGGTTTTCCCCACTTTTTCCTTTCTTGCCCCTTCCTTCACTGCAGGCTTTGACTTGCTCCTGCAGGTATACCCCTCATGACTATGGGGTACACTGTACCTCTATTTACTTTTCTAGATCCAATACCAAGTTCTTATCCGGTGGGATTGACCTCCTGTACGCGCTCCCTGTTCTCCTTGAGGGCGGGGGCCACTTCGGACAGACCCCTAGAACTTTCATTGAGATCAGCCGGTATGGCATAGGCACTCTATGCCTGGAGCACATTGATTTACAAAACATACTCTGAGTAATGAGGTACTGAAGTCATTATTTTCTACACCCCCAGCTGTTTGGTCGGTTACCCAATGCATATATGTCAATGATTCTCCTGATGAAGCGAACATAGATCGCGAAACGGGTTAAGAGTGACGAGCATTGAACCTCAACATGTGATTTGTTTTTATCTATCAATGTACATATACTGTATGAATAAAATGTGTGGTGCTTTGTGTACCAATTGAATGTAACCCCTTGACCTTAAAAAGGTAGCCCAGAGGTTCTTTCTGGTGCAACCTGTTTACATCCCTTCTAAATTTGAAATGGCTGAAGCATAAAGCTGAACCACCACGTCACTAATGAATACATACATCACCATCCGACAGACATGACACTATGACCAAACAAACACACGAGACATTAAAATGTTATTACAAAAGTCTTTATTATGCATCAATTTGAAAAAATAAAAATCCCTGATTATAGTTCATTAAGGCACAAAGAAGAATCCCTTTATAGAGGAGACACCGGGTTGTACAAAATCAAGGTTTGGGCCATGTGAGGAGGTCTCTATCAAAGCAAGAACATACACGGTCTAGTCATTGCATGAGGTTGAGTGTAGATGAAAAGTTCCCATTCACAGCCCAATCTAACAGCTACAATTCACTTTTACACATTAAGAGTTACAAGGCAATTTAATATAAGGAAAAGCATACTGCAGCCATCCAGTCATCACTGGTTAAACAACAACACAGACATTTCAATTGTTCTCAAACTAAGTTTTAGGGATTTTTTCTTAGCGGGGAGGGTTTTATTAGGGGTCAGATAAGGAGCTGTTCTGGGGACACCCAATACTCTCCTTTCCGCCCCAGGTGACCAAGTCACCACACTAGGTAGCAGATAACACAATGGCGGTACAACACTGCAAATCAGCAATCAAATCTTAAAGCCAATATGGTGCCACCAGAAGCCAGGACCCCCCTCCCCAAGCTTTGCCTCAAGTTCCCCGACAGATTTAAAATCCATGTACTGTAAATGAGAGATGACCACTAAGAAAATAAGCATGCCACACAACATCAATGCCTACTGGAAAATGTACTACAAGATCACAATTACACAACTCTGCTGAGTATGTAAGTTCAGCATTTAGATCGCATTCACATTGAGGGTTTTTCCCATTTCACAGGAGTTGCCGAGTTCACTGGAAGCATCAAAGCTGTTGCCAACCAGCAGCAGCACTGATGCCCACAAGCTGGGAGGGAAGTTAGCAGGAAGGAGGGCAATACTCTCCATCCTAAGGCTTTGTTTCCATTGTACGCCGGGACCCGTACGCTAAGCGTATACGCTAGCAGGGGTCCCGACGTATCTCCGACGTATCTCAGACCTTTGCCTGCCGGCGGATGGTCTGTCTTCATTGCGCTGAGCTCATCCGCCGGTGTCAGGCTGAACGTAGTCGAGTACGTTCAGCCTTTACACCGGCAGATGTGTAAACAGACCATCCGCCGGCAGGCAAAGGTCTGAGATACGTCGGAGATACGTCGGGACCCCTGCTAGCGTATACGCTTAGCGTACGGGTCCCAGCGTACAATGGAAACAAGCCCTATTTTCCCATCCTATACATCAGTGTCACCTCCAGTATTTGGAATGCGGAAGTGACACTCTGCACCAACACTGCCGCACTACAAATACAGCAAGTGATGCTTTGTGACGTCACTTCCGGGGTCGTTGATATTATAAGGTTGAGAACCACTGCTGTAATGGCAATGGCTGCCACTGTATCAGTTTCAATAACATCGATGTGTAAAAGAAAGCCTCTATTGGCCAGAAACAAGCTTCCTGTAACATTCATTAAGTATAACATGTGGGCCAGGTCTACACAGATTGATCCTAGTGTAGACCTGGAAGGCTGTGACTTGTGTAAATCAGCAATGTGGATGGTCAGCATTCTCCCAATTCTCAAAGCCTACCCTGATCTGAAAACACTAGTTCCCTGGCCATTGAGCTAAACCCTGCGGATAGAGTCTAGGATCCAAGGCCAGCTTACAAGGCAGGCAAGATGTCTTAGGCTGAGTTTCCACTTGAGCAGAAGCCCGCGGCGCGGCTGCCGCTGCTAAGGACCGCCGCCGCTAAGAACCGCATCTCATGCGGTTTCTAGCGGCGGCCATTCATCCCTATGGCCGCGGTCAGTGCTGGGCGGCCGCGGAATTGCGCGGACGGCCGCCTAAAAACTCGGTCGACCGAGTTTTTAGGCGGCCGTCCGCGCGATTCCGCGGACAGGGGACCAGCGCCATTGAAGTGAATGGGCGCGGATGCAGCGGGCTTCCGCTTCTAGTGGAAACAAGCCCTTATGTGCAGAGTACTAAAACCTTTAGATCAGCAAATTAGGCAGACAGTTTCCGTAGCGCTAGGACAATTTCAGCTGCAGCCAAGACAGAACCCGGGTATGTGGAATTTGAAGCCCCCTGCAAGACAGCAGAGCCAGTTACCTGGAAAAGGTTTTGTACTTTTTATTAAACCAATGAATCTTTGTACTGAAGGTAACCTGCTGGATGAAACATATACTTTGAGTTGAGTAAAAGCCTCCATATGTGCTAAACTTTTATACAAACTTGGAAAAAGAAAATTTCAGGCAAACCTTGTATTCCGCTTAGAGTCCTGTCTAACTAGGACTACACAATCAAATGTCCTCTCAACGGGAAGATTCAACTACTCGCCATATGTACAGCACATGGAAATAGAACCGTTTAATCTTCCAGTAGCAAGAGATTTGATTGCAAATCTAGGCTAAGAGCAAAAACCACACAATGGCTGTACGGGTATGTTTCCACAGCATCACGACCCCCCGTTAAGCTCATATCTTGATGGGGATTTCGACAGAGCCCATATATTACCCTAATGTATTGTACAGCGCTGCGTAATATGCTGGCGCTATATAAATAAATGTTAATAATATTACCTGCCTGCCGCACTGACTGTTTACACAGCATTGAGCAGAACCTCAGGACAGGTTAACGCAGGGCTGGCAGATTGGCTCATCACCGTGTAAACAGTCAGGTAAACTATATGGGAGCCCTAGACACTGTGGAAACATAGCCTTAGTTTAATAAATGTGAAAATGAAGTCCCAACTGCCATTCTGCCTTCCATAGAAAAGCCAAGTCCTGCTGCCTTTCTGAATCCCATCGACCGCTCAGGGTTCAGTAAAAGGCATACTCACGTCGAGGGCAGCTACTGGAGCTTAGCTATAAAGTCAGAAAGTTTGGGTCTATACAAGGGAATCAAATCAAAGCCTTTTCTTGGCTAATAAACCCTATCCAGCTATTGTGTGGTCTTTGCTCTTAGGACTAGACCCAAGTGCTTGCGTTATTTAAAGGTATTCCACATAATTACAGTTTAGGAATAGGAGTTGCAGCCACCGCTATACTTTCAATGGCGCATTCGTTTGTCCCTCTTCGGATTCTGAAGTATCCCTTCTCTCCCCAGGACTCCCCCCAGCTGTTCTTCACGATCCAGTACTTCTCTCCGGTTGTGGAATCTGCGCCATAGCCGACCAGCAGAACGGCGTGGTTGGTCAGCTGGAAGGGGTTGAATTTATCTTGCAGTCCAGTGTGGTGGTAGATGCCTCCTCTATAGTTCATGAAGTCATTGTAGACTTCGAAAGCTACAGCCAGAGGACCGCCACCGAGGATTAGTTCCAACTTCATGTAAGCCTCATTGCAGCCGCCATAGAAGCCTCCGACATAGTGGTACTCTGCTGTGTAATAGCGATAGGAGCCATCTTTCAGGGTGCAGGGAGAGTCTCTGGCGGTGTACGGAAAGTCTGCTTCTTCTATGATGCCGAAATCCTGGCCATATTTCCCAGCTATGAGGTAAGGGAATCCTCCATCGCAACCTTGGGGGGGAACGAAAAACCAAACACTTGTAAAACTAATAACCGATGTATAACGTTACTACAAATCCTTCACATTTTAAATAACTAGTGTATCTCCAATAGTCAGGGAATGGAATATGCAGACAGGTTTCAACCCCTCCACTCAGTCACATGCACTTGCTATCCTCAAGCCCTGGGGTGTCAACCACAGATACAGAGCAGGCCAAATTTAAAAGCTTGGCTAATGCCGTTGGCCAACCTTGATGTTAATCGAATATAAATTACACTGTGGGCCATTTAGATTGTGAGTCTGTCACACCATCCCCATGTCTAGTTTTTTTACCAATTGCAAAGGAAATTCTGCACAAGCCCAGAATATTTGCGCAGCGGACCCATGCTCACCACCCATGCCCTAGACAGGGGTGTCAAATTCAAATACACAGTGGATCAATTTTCAAAACTCGGACCTTAATATAAAAAAAAAAAAAAAAAAAAAAAAAAAAAAAAAAAATTACACTGCAGGACATTTGGCCAATGGGACAAAGGGATGGGGGCATGCATGGACTACACACATGGCATACAGGCACTGTATGTATTGTTCAATTTATATTAAGTCCATGTGTAGTCCATGTGTGCCCCCATCCCTGGGTGTACAGTCCATGTGTGCCCCCATCCCTGGGTGTACAGTGTGTGTAGTCCATGTGTGCCCACAGATCCAAGAATACTCCAGGCATCAATGGGTGATCATTGAAACTGATCACTGAGCATCCAGGACGTGTAGTTCTCTACTTACACAGTTAAAGGACAGAGGGGCGGCTAGTGCAGCTGGTAGGTGGGCTCCTGAGAAGGCAGATCTAGGAGTTCAGCCAGAGCTTGACACCTATGCCCTAGACCAGAGGTGCCCAACACGTGGCCCGCAAGCGGCCCGTTTCCCGTTACTTGGAGGCCCTGCCCTTACTGCCAATCATATGTTTCCCCTCTGCCCGCCGATCCCGTAATTGCGCTTCTTCGCCCGGGATGTTCCTTCAGCAGAGGAGAGCTGAGGGAGCCTGTCAGCCTCCGGCTGGACTGATTGGCGCATGTGTCAACCAATCAGCAGCACGGAAGGTGGCTCTCACCTCTCCTTCACTTCCTGCTGCAAGATACCGGGCTGGTACGCGGGGGTAGAGGAGCAGAAAGCAGGTAATTACTTATGCTCCCATAAAATCCTACAATTAAGTCCAACCAACGTTATTTTTGCCATAGAAATAGGTGACTGGGTAAAAGTTACATGGGGCAAAGGTGACATGGGGCAAATGTGACATTTCATTTCAAGTATAATTTAAAAAGTTGTGTTATTTAAAAATTAAAAACAATGTCTTCTAGCTCCGCCTCCTGCTGCCATTCTTTCATTAAAAAATGCTTATGCAAGTCAGCATAGATCGAAAATGTTATGTGCGGCCCTTTAGTGGTGCTGAGGGCCGCACTTGTTGCCCTCCACATCAACTTAGTTGGGCACCACTGCCCTAGACTATTGTAGAGGAAGAACACCCCTCGGGGGTATGGTCTGTAACTAAATATATGGTGGCTGCTAATGTCCCCTTGTCTCTACTTTCAGTAAAGAAAACAAATGATGGGATGTACTAGTATATTCTGGTCATCTCAATCAATACATTTTGTATATATTTTTTTAGGATGTTGGCCACACAATATTTGGGTAATGTGGTATTAAAACTATAGTATTGTAGAGGAAGGAAAAAAAACAAATGGATTACCTTGAGAATAGTTACTGCAAGACACCACCTGCTGGGGGCTCAGTATGGGAGTCTGCTGAAGTCTGGTCATGACACGGATCCTCGATTCCAACATTCCCATAGTAGCAAAGGAGTAGCAGCTTCCACAGGACCCTGGAGAGAGCACACAAGAATTTTCGTAAGATTAGAAGTGCATTAAACCAGTGTATACCAAGTGTATGAGAAGCCAACAATAAGCTTCTCATATGTACTCTAGTATAAGCCGACCCAAATATACGCAGACATTTTTTCTACAAAAACTGGAAACCTTTTTGACTCGAGTATAAGCCTAGGGTGGGAAATTCAGCAGCTACAAGTCAGATAGTGGCTTTTCAAAATGACATTCCACCATCTTCAGTACAAATTAACACAAGATAGTGACGACGCCTACGTTTGTTCACATTTTACCAGCCGGGTCCAGCTCAGGAGTACCGCAGATAGAATACTGATTTCAGAAGATCGGTCGTCGGACCACCCAGAGGCTGCCGGCATCCACAGGTAGACCAGCAAACACCCAGACAGCCAAGTGGGACCCTGACTGACTCGAGTATAAGCCAAAGGGGGTCATTTCAGCAACTTCGCTTATACATTCTTTGTTGATACACATTGACAGAGGGCTGGACGATATGGCAAGAATTTATATCACAATCTATTTCTTTATTTTGGTCGATACGATATAATTCCGATATCGATACGGACATTAAAAAGCCTCAGGAAAAAAACTGCCGGAGGACATACACAATGGATGTCTGCAAACTGAATTTGCAAAGTCTTTAATACCTCCAGGTTCCTCCTATGCTGATCTCCATGTGCTGCGAGGGTATGAGCAGTGACACAGAGGAGGCTGATCTTGACAGGTCCCCTGTTACCCGAACCCCCTGATCTTCTACCTTAGGTCTGATCTTTTCTTGTGCATTGCAGCCTCACCCCCTATTTTTGTGTCAGCTGCCAGCAACACCTAGCACAGCTCAGTGCCAGCAGCACTATGGTATGGGCAGCGCTATAGCACCAGGGGGGTCAGTGCACCCATCTCCCCTCAACTGTCACTGAGAGTTCAGAGGCGATCTCTCTAGGACCGCCCCTGACTGAATGGCATTCAGTGACAAATGATACAATTTGTAAACACATTTCCGATATTTCTATATACAATTATATCACGATATATATTGATATTGAAATATTGTCCAGCCCTACATTGACAACATGTTTGTACTTCATTTGGTGCCATCACAAGCCAAATCCAGGAGGTAAATACAATGTTGTAGCCGAGAGACACAGACACTTGGACAGATCAAAGTACTTGTTTCAGATCACACCTAAGCATAATGAAACACCAGGTCTTCTCTTGGATTTACTGGAGTGTTAAATAAACAGTGCTGAGGGTCACTCAGGAGCACAGAATTGCGTAGTTTGGATACGTCACATTGGAAGGTCTCATCTTGAGACGAGTGGAGGAACCTCATACAGCCTTGTATATTTACTTACCCTCCTCCACACAGGGGCTGTGGTTCCAGCCTCCGACACACCATATAGCAGTGGTTCCCAAACTGGAGGGCGAGAAGGTATTCCAGGGAGGCACCGACCCTCATTGTCAACCCGTGTTTGAATAGGGAGGGTGGGCGTAATAATGTTCCTAAATAGAAAAAAGGGGCCCTGCAGGGGAATTATGGGAACCACTGCCATATAGCATTGTATTTGAATATAGTAATTGAGAACCAAGTGCAGTAGGCACGAATATATTTAATGTGACATGTAAGATACATGACTGGGATTAGCCTGGGTCAAAAAGTCCATGTCTTCACAGACTTATTTGATCGGACCCCTGCGTTCAATCGCTTGCGGGGGTCCAGATGGATCACATACACTTAGCTGCTTGGCACTTTACTGCCAACAGGTAAAGTGCATGTGATCCGTTGGGACCCCTGCCAAGCATTGGGGGGGGGCCGCTTGGAGGTAGGGGATCCTGATGTCAACTGTGGACATGCCCCAACACTGTAACAGCTCCCCAGACCTGAATCCAAACGGAGTTCATCTAGGTCATGTCTCACTCCATCCACAACAGACCCTACCACACTGTCCAGGAGTGGGAGGAGACCACCCACCACAATCAGGAGCATGCCCGGCGGGTAGGAAGGTCATCAGGCACATGGAGGTCACAGACCATAGTGAGCCCGATTGTGACTTGTTTTTAAGGACTACATAAAGTCCGATCAGCCTGGGGAGGGGGGGGGTGTTTTTCCCACTTACTTCGACTTCAATCCGACCGCCATGATTGATAACATGAGTTTCCATTGCTAATTTGTGACACACACACCTCAGACTAGGAGACCCCCAGGGGAATCAATACAGTTTTGCTGCATTTGTGTTGATTTGCTTTTCCAATAAAGAAGTTGAACTTTTTTTCAGTGTGCGGGATCTCTTTATTCAGGTATGTGGATTGTGCTTTTGGAGACAGGGCGTTGGCAATTCAAGCACCTGGAGCTCCAGCTCATTCTGATTTGGCCGGAGAAGGGAGCCTGTGTGGGGATCCAAGTTTGGCGGAGAGTGTGGGACTTAAAATTTGTTAAGTCTGCTTTTGGCTTATACAACACTATATGTGTATGCTCTAATCCTGGGCTATAGGCCTGTTCTCCCTTAGAGGAGGGAGACCACCAACCAGGGATTTAAAGGAGGAGGTCGGTATTAATAGTATTTCTACCTACTCCAGACTAAAAATAGAAGAAAAAAAAAAAAACAAGGATTGAAACGTATGCTGCACATGGCATACGGATACCTAAACGATAACCGATTTGTTAACCCATTAGCTGCCATTCTTCATGATCACTGCTGCATTACAGCCCTACAGATTGATGGGACTACTTTTGGCTTAATGTTTATGCAGTTATACTCAGTCATCACCAGAAAGCTTTGAAAACAGATATAAACAGGACTGCTGACCTTATATCCCAGCAATATGATTGTGAGGGTTGGGCTAGGTAAGGGGCAGACATAAGAAGTGCATCATTACATAGTAACCCTAAGGGGCCTTGCATTATGTTCGCCAGAAACTGCTTTGCATCATATCCTACTACTCAAATGTAAGTATCAGAATACAATTGATCAGCTTCAACAAAACATATTTACACAGGCAAACTGGACAACTTAGGCTTTGTTTCCATTGTACGTCGGGAGCCCTCCGCTAAGCGTATACGCTAAGCAGGGGTCCCGACGTATCCCATAGACTCAGCCTGCCGGCGGATGGTCTGTTTAGACATCCGCCGGTGTACAGGCTGAACGTACTCGACTACGTTCAGCCTGACACCGGCGGATCGGGTCGGCGCAATGAAGACAGACCCCTCCGCCGAGCAGGTAAGTCTATCTGCTACGTCGGGGACCCCCGCTAAGCGTGTACGCGGAGGGCTCCCGACGTAATGGAAACAAGCCCTTACAGGCAAGGTGAGAGACAATAAATTTTACACTCTGAGGCTATAATATACCTTGATTCCTGACAGGACTGACAAAGTTGTATCCACCAACATCTCTCCAGTCCCAGGCATCAGGCAGACCCTGGTATTTCTCATCCATGGGCATCGGAGCCACTGGCGGGATGCTGCAAATAGGATGAGAAGTGCAATTAATGACAATTAAAGCCCAATGACCTTTGTGTTTTGTATACAATGAGACATCAAACCTTAAGCCCCATACACGCATAGATCCGCAGGCAATTTGGCAGATGATTGATACGTGTGGCAATAACCCAGCAGTAGGTCTTGTGCAAAACTACCAAAGTCCCCATAGATGATGTCATCACACTAGGATCTATGCGTGTATGGCTTTACAAGTTACCCCATGACTTCCTTAACCCCCACTATAAAGCAGAACACCCAACTTCCCCTGAAAAGAACAGTTCACCCCAACCTCTTCAGGACTGTCAGTCACACTGTGAAACAATAAAATAATCATAACACTAGCAAATTCATCAGAGCACTTTAACCTCCTTGGCAGTTTTACAAAACAAAAAACTCTGCCCAAGCTGGAATTGGGTGCACCTGCCAGGACTCTGCGAGCCCACAGTGATTCTGCATCGCTGCATGCCCGCTGATCGCTTCCAGAACTATGTCTTGGGTGACGCCAAAGAGGCATGGGGTGGCGGAGCCATAGACCTCTATGTTGAGGGGTGGAGCTTTACTGGCCCATCTCACTGGCGTCATCGATGACGCCGGCAATGTTATAGAGGGTAGGGTGGGAAATCATTATGGAGAACATATGGCTGTACCTCCAGGGAGGTTAAGAAGGATGCAGCCTGCCATTGGGTCAAAGTAAACTATACTTGACAGTTTAAAGCCCAAACTGGCAGCTGCTAATGCACTTGTTGTATACCTTGGGATCCTGGACTTCCGTCCGCCAGCTCTTCTGAGGAGATCCTCCATTGACATGCCCTCATATTCTGGATACATCGTTGCCGTCCATGACTTCTGAGCAGAGTTGATTTGCTCTACGAATGACGGGTTTCTTCTGTAAGGGACACTGGACAGCCTGGAAGAGGAAAACAAAAAACAACATTTATATCAACTAGCACTGGCGAGCTGGCTGGCAAATTATATAAAAACTATCCTTCTACTGGTGCCACCCATGGAGGTCAGCTCTCACCTTATATTGAACCCAAAGAAAACCAAATATTTGTTCTGCCGAGTCCTGACCTAGCAGGCACTTCAGCAGCTTGGGGATTTTTGAGGCATTCACTATGATTCAAAATTAAGTATGCGAATGTTTATTCTAAGGTTTCAACAGTCCACAAAGGGCTTTAAATTTGTCACAGAATTCAAAGTATAGTACAAGAACATATTTACTCAACGCGTTTCGCCTGTCGCTTCACACACCCAAGTATTTATACTAAAATATTAAAATTTTTGTATAAATACTTACGTGTGTCTATCACCTACAGATCCTCGCAGATTGAAAGTACTGTAACATTAACTCCTGATGAAACAGGCGAAACGCGTCGAGTAAATATGTTCTTGTACTATACTTTAAATTTGTCACAGAATTCAAAGCCCTTTGTGGACTGTTGAAACCTTAGAATAAACATTCACATACTTTATTTTGAATCATAGTGAATGCCTCAAAAATCCCCAAGCTGCTGAAGTGCCTGCTAGGTCAGGACTCAGCAGAACAAATATTTGGTTTTCTTTGGGTTCTATAGCTAGTTGGGATGTGGCATCAGATCTTTGGCTAATTGAGAGACCTGTACCCATCTTACCTTGTATTGCTGGAGTCCCAGGTTTGATATCAAAGCATGACGTCTAGACCGACTTATTCTACCAAAACCATGTAATATGAGGAGCTTTAAGCCCTGTCATCACGATGTATTCCTATCAGTTAGCCCGCACTACATGCAGTGATATATCCTTGTCCATCACTATGTATTCTGTCAGTGAGGACTGGCACTCACATAGAATCATATGATGGGAAGATATCACTGCTTATGTAGTGCCGGGTCCCCCTGACAGAAACATAGTGATTAAAGCGTATATAATCACTGCTATGTAGTGCCAGTTCCATTTCTCCCTGATAGAATAATAGTGATTGGAACTATATATCACTTCTATGTAGTAGCTTGGGCTCCTCCCTATAGCATACATAGTGATTGGAAGATATCACTGCTATCAAGGGGGAACCCCGCACTAACCAAACAATAACAATGATATAAACTTCCCATCACTATGGTTACTCTAGCGGGACGGACCCGGCCTACATAACAATGATATATACCTTCCATCATAGTATTTCTATCAGGACGACCCGCACTACTAGCAGTGATATATAACCTTCCAATCACTATGTATTGTATCAGGGAGACCAGCGAACACCCCGACAGGCAAGTGGGACCCTGACTCGAGTGAGCAGAAGGGGGCTTTTTCTGTACTGAAAAACTACTTATACTCAAGTATATATGGTAAATGTATGGCCATGACACAAAGTGATTTTTGTCCCAATGGGGTGATTAACCCCACCCTGGTGACCATTACCATCTGCCCCTTATGTAATCAGAGTCTGGCAGGGCTCTTTATTCATTTGCAGATCTTCCCCCTTATGCGTATGGTTGTAATAGGGTCTCTTTACTGTGCGAGTCTATTATAGCTGTACTAAAAATAACCAAAAACCCTCTCAGAGCAAAACATGAACAAGGTCCAGTAGCTTCAAGCTGTAGATGTTAAGCTTTAACAGAACGCCAGAACCAACCAACCATCGGGCAGGATCAAGGTCCATTTCTAAGAGACAAATCAAATCCATAACAACTACTGTGATAATACTGGACACTTACCGTCCTTCACTGGGGAAAGGCGCTGGCTCCAGCTTCTTCCCAGAAGATCCGCCGATCTTCTTACCAACAAAACAAGCCCAGTTACGTCCCAGGATGTCGTGTACCCAGCCAGGGAGAGTGTCGTGGCAGAAACTGGTGACGTTGGAGCCGTGCTGCTCATACTGGAAGGATAATATGAATGTTGAGGCCCCCCATACACCTTACCATACAATTTCTGTACAATCAACTTTTAGCCTACCAAAACCATGTAATATGAGGAGCTTTCTAATCCTTCCAATTACTATGTATTCCATCAGGGAGGACCCGACACTACATAGCAGTGATCTATACCTTCCAATCACTATGTATTCTATCAGGGAGGACCGGCACTACATAGCAGTCATATATATCTTCCAAT
The DNA here is from genome assembly GCA_036250615.1 of Ptychadena robeensis. NCBI lineage: Eukaryota > Metazoa > Chordata > Amphibia > Anura > Ptychadenidae > Ptychadena > Ptychadena robeensis. The sequence goes on along the minus strand of CM070033.1, from coordinate 5,931,285 downwards.
CACTATGTATTCTATCAGGGAGGTCCCGGCACTACATAGCAGTGATATATACCTTCCAATCACTATGTTTTCTATTAGGGAGGACCCGGCACTACATGGCAGTGATATATACCTTCCAATCACTATGTATTCTATCAGGGAGGACCCAGCACTACATAGCAGTGATATATACCTTCCAATCACTATGTATTCTATCAGGGAGGACCCGGCACTACATAGCAGTGATATATACCTTCCAATCACTATGTATTCTATCAGGGAGGGCCCGGCACTACATAGCAGTCATATATACCTTCCAATCACTATGTATTCTCTCAGGGAGGTCCCTGGATGCTCAGAGGTGCATTATAACGACATAGTGAGCGCCAGCTGCCTGGACCATGCTGGGATCCATAGTGCTCTACTCCAAGAGTTGAAGGACAGAAGTGTGGTGAGGACTGCAAAGCTGGGGAAAGAGCTACCAGGATCAGTCTAGATGGGGGCACACATGGACTACATACAATGTACACAGGGAATGGGGGTATACATGGACTGCACACACTGTACACACAGGGATAGGGTTATACAGCGACTACACACTCTTATACAATTTATTATGCAGTTCATGTGTGCCTCTATCCCTGTGTATACACATCCCTGCTGTAGGATCACCCTCTTAACATTTGTGGAAGAATTGGTGCTCAAGGCTCCAGACATTTAGAAAGCCCCCCATACACGCTTAGATTTTCGACCACACATGACGACATCACGTGCGGCCGCTTCTGCAGAGAATTCCCTGCGCACCCTTTAAATCATGGACATGTCCGTTATGGCTTAGATCAATTTCAGGCTGGATGACAACTTTAGAGTTTCACCCGATTTTTCGGCCAATCGCCCACCGTGAGCTCACAGGATGGTCCATCAGTAAATTCCTGTGCAATCGACCCCCGATCAACCACAGCGTGGTGACGTCACCACGCTGTTATTGACCAGGGATCAATTGAATGAAAATCAATGTGCACCACATGGGCACATCGATTCCCGTTCAATGAAGACCTCCGGCTAGCAGAGTTCTCTCCGGCTTCCAGTGTGCGAGTCCGAACAGGCTGGAAGCTGAACAGAAATATATCCAGCCTCTCTCCCCGTACAGCAGTGAAGAATGCAGACTCCGCCCCCTTCACAAAGACTCCCCTCCTGACAGCCCAGGCTGTAAGCTCTGTGTGAAGAGTCGGCTTTTCCTATACTTTACATGAAGATTCTTCTTCATGTAAAGTATTGGAGATTGAATGTGATTTTCCAGCATCTTGGAAACCCGTTCAATCGAGGTTCTTCGAGGGGGCTCTATTGAACCCGCTCGAAGGACAGCACACACAGGTAGGATTGTACTCAAATCTTTTTACAAATCTACCAGTGTGTGCCTAGCTAAGGCGTGCGTGCAAGGCGTGTTCTAGTAAGTTTACTTACCTTGAAAAAAGCGAACCACTTCAAGTTATTTATCACAATCTCAAAGCCTTGATTGTAGATAATTGTAACGAATCCCAGATTGCCTGCGTCATCCTCAACAACGTTCAGCTCCTTGATGGTCACCACAACTTTCTTCTCCACCGGACCTGAGAACAGGAAAGCAGCGTACATGAATGTTCATGTTGCAAATACAAGGTGACCAATCAGGTGCTTTATAATACTACAAATGGGATTGGGTTGTAAGGGTCACCTGACATTGTAAACTGGGATACAAATATTGTGACGATGGGTTAAATGATCAATGTGTCAATCCCTGAAGGTGTGACTGATTGAGAGATACTTACCAGTATGGTCTTTTCTCTCTGTAGTTGATCACTTACCTTTACCTACCTATACTGTGAGTAATGCCTAGCATACACATGCCGATAAGTGGCCGATTTTTCACCTGACAGTCAAAAAATCAGCACCAAAAAATCGGCATGTGCACACAAAGGGTGATGGTGTTGTGCGATATATTCCTATTTGAA
>CM070033.1:5912337-5924771 GCA_036250615.1 Ptychadena robeensis | reverse complement strand
GTGACACTGAGTTCTCCCTCCTAAACAATTAACTCCTTAAACTCCTGTCCCTAGCAGGGGGCTACATATTGGTGTCCCATCGTGGGCCAGGCCCACCTAGTCAGGTCTGTGTGCCCACTCGATTGGGCTCATTACCTGCACACGACTGAACTGTGAGTAGAGATGGTCGAATTTATTTAAAAAAATTTGACCATTTTGAAGATTTCAAGTTAATTGCCAAGCCCCTAAGCATGGTATCATCACCACTTGCTGGAGATGTAGAGAAAGGTTGGGGGGTATACTACAAAAGAAAGTATGTCTCTAACACAGATAGTTTTTATACAAATTAAGTTCAAAGTCAAGTCAAAATTCCGAAAATCGGAATTTCGACTTTATTTTTGAACTTAATCTATGCAAAAACTACATGTGCTAGAGCAAAACTTTTTCTTCCAATGTTTCCACAACTCTTCTCTACATCTCCAGCAATCTTGGTAATGATACCATGTTTGGGGCTTTGCAAAAAGTCAGCTGGTCGAAAAATTCAACAACCATCTCTACCTGTGAGAGGTAGGCGTGCCCCCCTGATTGACTGCCCGCCCGCCCACTCCTGGTGCTCTGGTGCGAACCCTGGTCCTATGCAAGAGCAGTGGTCAGGCTCCCCCCCCCCCCACGTTGTGCTTCACACGGCAGATTTTCAAGCAAAATACATAACAACTATTATTTTCTCTTTGTTGCGCAGCCTGACTGAACACCAGCTGAAAGGCCAGAGGGTTTTAAGTTATTATTATTCGCTAAGTTGAAATTTCACAGTCTGTAGCTGGATCCCGGCCCTCCGAGCCGGCCAACGCGCCACTAAAACAATAACGATGCTTTACAATACAAATGAAAGGCAGAGCGGTGCCAGGAAGACGACTGAGCCGTATCAGGGTACACGCGCTATCTGTGTTCTACATTCCGGCCAAATGACATTTAGCATTCTGAGAGATAACTGCCCGGCACCGCTTGGCAGATAACGGAAGAGATGTTACATCTGAAATGGCCGTTTTTATCAGCTGGTTTAGAAATGAGACATTCATCTCACATTTGTAATCTGGAACATGCTTGAAAATACGTTCTAGCGAACACCGGCGAGTATTACTTTACATTTTGGCGAGCTGACGGCTTTTCTGGTAAGTCATGTGCGGCCAAGCTTGAAGAGGAGGGAGAGTATTGGCGGTGCATATCTTAAAGATGGATGCTGGGATGAAGGCCCTCAGTATCGCCCCAAATACAGTCCATTCATCTTTATGTTTTGTTTAAATCATAGGTGACAAGTTTGTCCCCTAGGGCTATGTTTACACTATACGTCGGGACCTCCTCCGCTAAGCGTATTGCTTGGCCGGGATCCTGACGTAGCACATAGACTTTACCTGCTTGGCGGATGCTGTGTTAAGACATCCGCTCATGCAGAGGCTCAATGTACTCCACTACGTTCAGCCTTGCATCGGCGGAACGGCTTGGCACAGGGAAGACACAGCAGCAGGTCTTGTGCTCTGATCTCCCGACGGGGTCCCGACGTATAGTGGAAACATAGCCTAAGAGCAGATATTTTTAAAACCCCAGTAGATATGGCAGCCCAACGATCTCTCTTCTACACAACCCCTGTTTTATTGAACCGTGAACTCGTACCCAGTGCAAAAAAGTGAAGTGCACGTGTAGTGTCGTGCGAGCAGGGCCGGCGTCAGGGGGGGGACAGGGGGGACTCGGGCAGCTAGGTCAACTAGTCCTGCCATGGGGCCCGGACATTTTAGTTGTACCTGGCCCCATGATTTCTGATGGCTGCCCTGCGTGCGAGTGCTGTATGTGAAACTAATAACAACATCAGGTTCTTTGGGGTGGATGTCCTCTGCTCGCTCACCAGGTTCCGCTTACAGCCCAATAACTCCAAGGTCCACTCCAGCAGGTGGGGGCTATATACAGTTTTATTGAGGCAGGGATGGGGTTCTTCAGACATGGGGATATATGTTCCAAACTGCGTTGTTCAGGAGCGGCTGGGTGTTGGGGACCTTCTCCGGGGTGTAACGCTGGAGGCCTGTAGTTCTCTCTGGAGTCACAGGGAGAAGCCAGGTACAAGCCGGGAAGAAGAAGGAAAAGCCCAGAAGCTTCCAATGGACTTCTATTTATGTCCTTGGAATGGGGATGGCATAAGGCCTGGGCAGGACTATGTTTGTTACATTTTGGAAGGAATGATGCAAGTACACACCCAGACATGAGTCATGGTCCCAGCTTTTCAGCTGTAGCCCTTACAGGTGTAGCCCTTTACAGGGAAACACACACAATATAGAGCATATACAGTACCTATAATACAGCACATATATTTCAGTTATTTGACGGGTTTCTCGGGTCACTACACACACAGTAGTGTAAAACCACAACAAACTGCACAGGTGCCTTGTTGTCCCGCCCCAAAAGGGGCTAAGGACTCATTCCCCAAAAAGGGGTGACTATTGGTTCAGCCACTGACCCTATGGTGTCCCGTTCCCTTAGTGACCCCAACTGGAAAAAGGTCTCCCAAGTACAAGAGAATGCCAGGCCAGAGCCGTTAGAAGTCTCTCCCCACCACTTTCCGAGGTTAAGTCCCGGAGGACTAACACCAGTACCAGTGAACAAAACAAATGTGTAGGGGTAGTGGGGGGGGGGGGGGGGGGGGGGGGGGGGGGGGGAGGGGCATACTACATGAATAAATGAGAGCCCTGTGCAATCAAGCATGGGGCAGTCTTCTCCACAACCCCTGTTACTGCTAAAATCACTGAGCTTCCCTACTCCCACTAGAGAGGTACCAGATCCGGTTCCTCAGCCACGCCTTCTAGTCTCAAAACAGTGAGTGCCTGCCACCCAAAGCATGCTGGGATTTATAGTTTTTTACTCCCAGAGTGGGAGTAGAGAAGCTCAATGAATGTAGCAGGCAGAGTTTCTGAAGCTCCGGACACTCCAAACCATGGCCGTTTCTCCGACTGTGCAGCATATGTGTGTGCATAGGGCCCCAGGCCTCAAAACGGCCGGCCGACCTACTGAAGGGGGAGGGGGGTTGTCTGCAGGGTTGAAGGTGTGTGTGCAGGGGGGGAGGATAAGAAGAAGAAGTAGAAGGAGAGGCGTCTTCTTTCTTTATCAATAGCACCAACCCCCGAGTCAACAGCTTCTCCAATACCACCCCCCCTGGTTTGAGAGCGGGCCCTAGGCAAGAAGGTGGTGTGTGTGCAAGGGGAAGAGGTAGGAGGAGCAGCGTCTTCTTTCTTTACCAATAGCACCAACCATCCTCCTCGGTCAACAGGGGGCCCTAGGCAAGAAATTGCACAGGGGCCCCGAAAGGCTAGAAACGGCACTGCTCCAGACCACAACCGGTCCATTCATGAACACACTGAGGAAGAACCCTACCACCAGGCCTTATAAAACCTATTCCCAGGCTGGACACTCCCACATGGGTTGGTAACAGTGACATCATCATTTTATTAAAGGCGTATTCAATAATATTCACAATAACCCTTCACACACAGGTTCCTCTCATACATAACACAGGTCACATCCTACAAGTGTCCTGGAGTGTTTAATGTGTAACTTGTGTAATTCCTAACAGAGACAAAATAAAGGAATAAAGAAAGCGATGGCGAGATTCCAGTCTGACCTTCAGTGTAACCTCCGAGTCCGGCGACGACGAGAATTATTCAACATTTATCCATCGACTTCACTTCTGTTCCGTGTTAGTAAAATGTAAATGAAAGAGAAAAAAAAAAACGTCTCTTAGTATTTTATCCGCTTTGAAAGATAACAAGTGACTCATAACTCCGGTGTCTGCGCCGCTCCATTCCGTCCTAACAAATCACAATAAAAATGACAAGGACACACGCCGGCTCAGCGAGCGTATTTATGAGATCACGATGCAGGAACAAGATGTTCTCCGGCAATTACATTGTTGTAGAATTCGTTTGAAACGTTTACAAAGCGGATCTGTGTTTTTTTTATTATGTAAATATACGCCTCCCCGGCGACTCCGCCTGTAACCGATGTCAAGCCGCAAACGTTCAGCAAGGGTGCTGATTGAAGGTCAGAGTCTTGACTAAAGTATTACTTGATACCTCCTTAGCTCATGTTAGGCTATGATACCGCTTAGGGCTTGTCCACACATTGGCAGCTGACCATGGGGCGGTGCAGTCCTGCAAGGGCTGCGGGCGGCTGACCACTGGCAGCTGACACAAGTGCACGAGTGGTCGCCACATTTCTTTTTTTCAATACAGTTCAATGCAGCCGTCCCCCAGATCGCGCCCATAGAGAATGAATAGATGTGGTTAAAAATCTCGTCCACGCGCTTTTTTTGACCGCGCCCATTCATGTCTATGGGCGCGATTGGCCACAGTTGCTAGTGGCTGGCCGCCCACGGCTCACGGGCAAAAACACGGGAGCCCACGTTTCAGACAGTGGCCACAACCGCCCATGGCCACCAGTCAACACGGCTATTGAAATGAATAAAGTGGGGACAAGCCGTTGGACAATCAGCCATGGGGGTGGATGCCATTTTAATTGCATGCGACAATTGTGGGCGATTGCTGACATGGTTGACCAGTTTATTTTTTCAGATGATTTAAAAAAAATGGCCCCTGTAAAACAAAAAAATGACACCTTGATTATATACCCATAGAGAATGCCTGAACGAGTTTTTGATTGGGTCCACATGCGATAAAAAATCACATTTATTTATGTCTATGGATGCGATTAGGGCAGAAAAGTCGCATCCATCCGCCTCCCGTGATCTGAATGCGGGTAGCCGCGCATTATTGTGGCCTTTAGTTTGGGTGGGAACAAGTCCATTCAACTAAATGGAAGCAATCAAATCGCGGCTGATCGCCTAAGTATGGGAACATAAGTAAGAACTTAGAACTGACGCCTAAGTAAGAACTGTCCGGGGCTTCCAAATGCAATTGGAGAATGGCTGCCAACAATGAGGAACATGCATTGGCAGTGGAGGTTTTAGATAGGGGCAATATGGGCAGATGCCCAGGGCGGCATCACGCTGGGAGGTTGGTATCTGGGCACTTACTGGCCCTGATTACGTGCCGCCTAGACGAGACATCACAAGAGCACTGTGATTGCCAGGTAATTCTGTAATTGTAATTCTGTCATCTCAGCTCTCCACTGAAGTACATTGAGGAAAATTCCCATAGAAAACCATTGAACGCCCCCAGTGGCCACCTGCGATATTGCATCCAGAGTTAAATTGGCAGATAAGGATGAAATCTCTCATACAATTCCACAGAACAGCAGGTGAGAATAATTTTTTAGGATCGTGGAGCCCTAAGCCATCATCATACCAGCTCAGAGGTAAGTCAAACTTTAATTTTACATTTTTACATATTGAGTGTACATGAGCTTTAAGTCCCTGGGGATGGAATTAAGACTCCTGGGGATGGAAAGGTCTCAGAGGACAGGTCCTCCAGCAGGAAGAATCACATGATCAATATAATGAGCAGATCATTTAGAACACATGCTCCTCCATGAGACCTCTTGCAGGAGAACTTTCCCTTGCCATCCCTAGTTGATGCCGCCATTGCAGCTCATGGAGAAGGGTGTCAATATTTTAAAGTAAATTGACAGAAAACCTCAAGTTCTACAATAACACACGAGTGTAGGGGAGCTGGCAGCCTCCGGGAAGTCCGCAGGCAGGGAACTATCACCATATCACAGTTTACAGCTGGAGAGAGACAATTAGGAAATGTTCTGCCTTCCCCTAGTAACACGCTGCTAATGACAGACCGCGCATTAACTGCGCCGCATTCACCTGTCCCAGAGGTTACAGTATTGTCTATTGCATCTGTATCATCAGCCGGGTGATACTTCCACACTTTATTGTTATTAGTAACACTCGCTGAAAGTTATTCATTATTACAGCTGCTGCCATCTTTCTATTGCTATATGTATGAAAATGTTGCTTAAATCTTGAGTACAGATGTGTAGTTAGTGTTACCATCCCCACTAGGGCCACTGTCAGGCCGGTACAGGGGGCCCGAGCATGGCGGTCCACTGCCTGGTCGGTGCCATGCCTGTTGCGTCCGCATGGCACCCTGTCCTGTGCGCTGAGAGCAGCCTTGATGCTGCTGTCAGGATCGAGCTACCAACATCTTAGGCTATGTCTCCACTGCGTTGTGTGATCCGTCGGGACCCCCTGCGTTAGGGTATGTTTGCACTGTGTTTTGTGATTCGTAGGGACCCCTACGTTAAGCGCAGTGCTTGGGGGGGGGGTCCCGACGGATCACATACACTTTACCTGCCCGGCGAATGCTCTGTTATTACCGCACTGAGCCGATCTGCCAATGCAGGGGTTAACATAATGCTGTACATTAATCCCTGCATCGCTGGATGTCTGAACAGAGCCTCTGTCAGGCAGGTAATGTGTATGATTTGTTGGGACCCCAGCCAAGCACTGCGCTTAACCTAGGGGTCCCGACAGGTCACACAATGCTGTGGAGACATCCCTTTAAGCACAGTGCATCGGGTCCCGATGGAGCACATGCATGTTACCTGGCTGACGGATCCTCTGTTCACATGGCGTTGAGCCATGACTGCAGTATGTCAACTTGCGGCCAGTGGATCGTCAGAATGCCGTGAGAACAGCCGGTCCTGGAGGAAGGTATGTGGAAGGTATGTGGATCAGCTCTGTCGATGTGGATCAGCTCTGTCGAGACCCCCGTAATGGCAGCCCTGACCCCCCCTCCCCTTATTTCCTTTTGTAAAAGACTCCATGGCTAGAGTAATACTTAAAGCATGTGCAATGTCTTAACGTTCATGGAAAGCAGCCACAGCTTGAATAGTGAGGCCTATCTTTTGCCAGCAGAGAAAAACTCTTTGTAGAGATCCCAAACACTCCCTCCTGCTCCTAATTATAGAGCTCTGGCTTTGACTGAACCTCTGTAGAGAGACCACTGTTTTCACAAAGAAAAGCATGATGGCAGGTTGGCAGGTCAGGTTTTCATATCAGGTTGTGGCTGCTTGGTACAGAAAGTGATAAGGTGGACTTGCCCACCCATAATTAGTGTGTATGAAACATGTTCAGCAGTAGAGAGTTTAGCTGAACTTTAAAAACTAACTTTACACATTTCTTTAATCCAGTTTTAGGTTAAAAAGAGTTAGGCCAAATCCAGGACATCATTTTACCTGCGTTCTGTGAATGTCAAACATGTGAAAAATGGCGCACGGAAGACACTGTTAATATTTACCTATGGGATGTGACCCTGTCTCTACAGGTGCGCCCCAGCCCGCTCCGCATCATATAAAAAACGATCAGGTTACGGGTGTGGTTATTTCAGACGCACCACGTCCGATCGATGCTCATTGTGTTTTGTGTGCGTTTTGTACTCGCCATATGCAATGTTCTTAAATGTGCGCTATATCAGCATGTTCAGCAATGAGTACGCACCTATGACACCAAATAGAGTCTAGGCAAGGGGTGTACAAACTTTTTTGCCTGGTTTGGTGAGATAAAACTGTGTGGTGGCTGATCATTCATATTAAAAGCAAATGAACCATACCATGGGGGCAGACCTCTTCCTTTACACGTACTTGGCATTATTATTGTCAGGCATTATCAATTCACTGTTATAACACTGATGAAGGCTGACCCTAGGCATGCTGGGACATGTAGTTCTCCCAGCTTACTTCAGAAACCCTGACCATTCCCATAAGTATGACATATGGAGAATCAGTGAGAAAATTCCCAGCACAGCTGCATCCTGATAGTATGAATAATCTGCATGGTGAAGCCAGCAAAGACAAGCACATGGCTGAAGGCAGAACTGTTTGTGGCACATTAGTATATGTCCCCCCCAAGGTCTCCCGATCTGACCCCCTAGACTTTTTTATCTTTGGGGTCATCTGAAGGCAATTGTCTATGCTGTGAAGGTACAAGGAAGCTGGATACTGGAAGCCTGCGCTATCATTTCTCCTGCGGTGTTGCTATCAGTGTGTGAAGAGTGGGAGAAGAGGGTTGCATCGACAATCCAACACAATGGACAGCACATTGAACACATTTTATAAGTGGACAGAAACTTGTAAATAACTCATGAAAGAATAAAGTTATGTTAAAAACCAATCACACCATTGTTTTTCTTGTGAAATTCCCAATAAGTTTGATGTGTCCCATGACCCTCTTCCTATTGAAAAAACAAAAGTTTGATTCAAAATGGCCGACTTTTAAATGGCGGCCATGGTCACCACCCATCTTGAAAAGTTTCCCCCCTCACATATACTAATGTGCCACAAACAGGAAGTTAATATCACCAACCATTCCCATTTTATTAGGGTGAATGGCCCACCCTGTACATGTGAAATATCAAATGAAAGTTAGAGCTTGTTTTCACTAGAGCGATCAGCTGCGATTTTAACCGAAAAAGCTGAGGGGGAGGGGTTCTAGCAGCTCCTCTTCAAATCCACAACTCCTTTCCTTCCGACTGAGGTTGTTGGGGGGGGTTGGTAGCGATGCTGTCACTGTCAGACAGACAGTCTCTTATGAGGCTGTCTGACAGTGACAGTACCGCTACCAGCATCCACCCCCTGCCTCCACAACTTCAGTCGGAAGGGGAGAAGTCTGCATCGATCGAGCCCGGAATGCGACTTCCGTGGCCCCGAGATAATGGCCCGGGGGGAAACCATAAACGCTCCACCACTGACAGACGAAAGGAGACTTGAGAAGGAAGGCGTCGCGGTAGACATGTACCTTCTCAAGTCGTGGATCATCACCGGATTTAGGGAACTTCTTCTTAAACCCCGCTCTGCCCTATAATCTTCCCTTCTTGTGCTATTTGAAAGTAGAAAGGGAGGTGATAGGTCCCCAATGAATAACTCCAGCCTGTTGTCATCACGCCGTCACCCGGAGCTGGTTTCAGAAATCTTTTTTTACAATCCTAAATTTTCAGCTCTGTTTTCAAAGCCTAAATTGTTTACCAAAAGCTTTTCTAAAACTCTCCCCCGGCGTCAGCTGAGAAATGAATCCGAACGAGCCACAAACTTTGCTGTAGGCACTTTTCATGACACCAATATCTCGCAGCCTCGAGTGTCACAGCCAGGCTATATATAAAAACATTTATGGAGACTGCGGGTTTGATGGCGCTCCGTGTCACCTCTAGCTGACAGTTGATTTGTTATGTCCGTAAGTCCTCGTCTCATCCTCCTCCGCTGGAAAAATGTCATGAAAAGTTATATTCCTCTGTTTTCATCGTTTAAGAAAAACGTTTATTTTGTGGCTGCGAAAAAAAATGACCATTAGAGCTGGAAATGTCAAAGTGACCGGTTGTGATTAAAAATATATCTGTGTGAAAATGTTAACAAATACATGTTGCATTACCATTACTATGCATAAAGCTGGTCATACACCTTAAGATCTCTCTGTCCTATTTCCTTTAGATCTACCAACAACTACCGTATTTTTTGGACCATAAAACACCCTTTTTCACCCCCAAAATCGGAGGGAAATAGTCTAATGGTCCGAATGTGCGACACACGAGGCTGGTCGTGCCGTGGCTTCCCTCTAGCTCTCCCGAGCTGTCAGATGAGAGATGCAGCCACAGCCAGATCCCTTATCTGTTCTGTACTATTTCAACCGCCAGAGCGCTGCTGATAGAAGCAGTACAGCAGAGAGACACACATGGAAGCTGCCAGGCAGCAGCTTCCATGTATGTCTGCTTGTAACAGCGATCACTGTGCAGTTCACACCTGGCAAGAAGGGAGAGAAGAGTGCAGAATCCCCCGCTCTCCCCCTCCCTTCTGCCTGAAGTGTGCTCTCTAGTGACACCATTTTTGTGGCTGAAATTGGGTACTGCATGGAATTTAACTGATTAGAACATTTCACATTTTTTAATGTATGCGTCTGTCTCTGTGTGTTGTATGTACGTATGTTTGTACCCGTCTGTGTTCATTATATGTATGTGCCTGCATTTCTTTGTGTGTTGTATATATGTACCTGTCAGTGTGTATTCCTGTGTGTATTATAAGTATGTGCCTGTCCGTGTGTATTTCTGTGTGGGTTGTATGTATGTGCAGGGACGCTGTCGGAAAACTCGAGGCCTCATACTGGAAAATTTTTCAGACAATGCTGTCAAAAAAGTCAGCGGTCAGCCCCCTTTCCCTGCCTGTCTGTTTATGTATCTGTGTATGTGTTGTATGCATGTGCCTATCTGTTTGTATTTCTTTGTATTGTTTTGTGTGTTGTATACAGTATATGTATCTATCAGTGTGTTTCTGTGTGTATTATAAGTATGTTCCTGTCTGTGTGTATTTCTATGTAGGTTGTATGTATATGCCTGTCTGTTGATGTATCTATGTATGTGTATCTTTGTATTTCTTTGTGTGTTGTATGTATGTGTCTGTCTGTATATATTTCTTTGACACTCTTTTTGTGTGTGCTGTGTGTAGGTATGTAGCTGCATGTGGTGTATGGGGCTTGTTGTTATGTCTGCCAGAGTGCACTGTACTCCAGATACAACATGTGCTGGGGAACTACAAGTCAAAGCATTCCCTACTGTCCTCAAATATGATTTACTGTCTTCCCAACCAGCTGTGCTGGAGAACCACAGGTTTTAGCATTTTCTACACAAATTCTTGGTTTGAAGTTCAAATAGTTGGGCTTGTAGGTGCAATATATAGTATACAAGCAGGAGTGCACATAACTTTTTAGTGAGCTCCTTAGATGAATACCAGAAGATGGTGTTTGGTACTCACCCCACATGTAGGGTGGTCTTCCTCACTGTCTCCCTCACTGTCCTCTGCATCAGCTTCCTGCATGGTAGATTCTGCTGCAGATGGACCTCCCTGTTCCTGATTGATCCTCCGATTAGCTGTCTCCATCCACGGGTCACCAGCTGGCTTTGGGTCACATGTAACTCTCACAGTACAACACTGTTGAAACCCCAAGATCTCATACCTCAGTAGTACACCCCTGACATTTTATGGCTCAGTAACTATCCCCTGAGACTACTTGCAGTCCAAATGTCAACCTTTCGTAGTCACATTCCAGCTGTCACACAGTGCTTTCCTTTTGTAAGATTTTGCTCTTACATATGCCTACTCTGACTTTCATCCCCCAGATCTCCAACACCCTTAGAAGTCCAATCTTTTTTTTGGGATGATTAATTTACATTCCCAGTGTCACCCCCCTTTCATAGTTATTCATGTTTCCCTGCGGTTATCCAAGTGACATAAATTGTATACATGTAACATTTAGCTGCGGCCGCCCAGACACGGAGCGCCTCCAAGTTGTTAGTACGCATATGAGCTGTGTAACAATAATGCCGGTACGCAGAGCTAGGTTTTGGCCGCTGGGGTGAGTACCAGAGTAACACTTATGTGCACCCCTGTATATAAGTATATAAGAACGGGGATCGAACAGGGATTTACCAACATGTCAGATTCCTGTTCTATCACCATTTCTTTTGAGCGGGATCGATCTTTGGCGAATCTAACGCCAAATCGACCCGTGTACGGCTATTTTTACTATGTATATCCTCTGTGCGTTCAGCCATTCTGGCATTATAATTGCTTGTTTTTAATTTGAAGATTTTTGCAATAATAACAGCAATGAAAATAACAGCCTATGCCGTAATGAAGATACTAGTAATATCCGCCAGTGAAATTACACCAATTTAATGTACCTGTCACATGGAGCCAAGAGAGACACGCTTGGATTCAGCAGGCAGCAGCAGAGTTTTTATTTTTCAGGAACGGATGACAATTCAGATGTTCTCCAGCTAATGAAAGCAGAACTGAAATTATCCTATAATTGCTCATTTAAGTTCTAATTCACTCATAACAGGACGGGCACCCACCCATTCACTGGCAGCCTGAATCTGCCAAAATGTAAAAGGCTTTTAACACTGTAATTAAGATGGAGCTTTTATGGTGTTATATATTTGTTTTATCGTATTATCTATAACATATTAGGGTGCCCATACACCTTTAGATTTCTCTGTCAGATTTCCTTTAGATCTCCTTTTATTTTACCAAAAAAAGCGACTTTCTAAACACCCAGTCTACCTGTGTTCAATCACAGAGGACCCAGCACTACATAGTTGTTGGTAGATCTAAAGAATATCTGACAGAAAGATCTAAAGGTGTATGGCCAGTAGAGATGGTCGAAAAATTCGCAGTGCGAATTTTTAAGTAGAAATTTCGACTTTTTCGCCGAAAAATTCACATAGTCGAATTTTGATGGGGTCATTTCTACTTTTCGCCGAAAAAGTCGAAAATCAGCCTGATATTTCGACTGAAATCGAAATTTCAACTTGAAAAATAACTTTGCTTTTGATTTGCCGTGCCGCTATTTCGCGTGCCAGTATGAGTGATTGGAAAATTCGCATTGGCGTAAATTCGCATGGTGCTGCTAACTTTGTCAGCTTATTGCAAAGCCCCTGAAAATGGTATCCTCACAAAAATTGCTG
>CM070033.1:5876980-5899228 GCA_036250615.1 Ptychadena robeensis | reverse complement strand
ACAGGTAAGTTCCTATGCCCTATGCATTACTAGGTTTCGGGGCCGCAAGTGGAGGACAAAGGGGGGCTGCTGAAGAACACCCAAAGGGCCACATGCGGCCCCCAGGTTGGTAACCTGGGTGCTAGAGTCTGTGGAGGGAAAAAAAACAAAAAAAATATTTTTTGACAATTAACATTAGGCTTTGAATGTCACATTGTGCTTCCTGCTATGTGAGTTTACATGTGCTCGCATTAAATGGTCATGTCTCCTTATCACATCAGGTCTTCTTCTGTAAAGGGTAAAATATTATAACCAGGACACTATAAAAATCCTCTTATGTCCTGGGCAACCCTAGGGATCGCAGGCAGTCTCAGGGGAGTCTCCGCAGCGGCAGAGGAATAATTTTCCCTTCTAGCTCTCCACTACTGACCAAATGGCATCCCCAGCGTCCCTGTGGATGTGAACATTCCAGTACAGTCATGTATCCCCTCTCTGCAGGGATCTGATCCAGCCAAGCTGCTAACACTACTGCTCCGCCCAGGGGCCCTGCTGCCTTGCCACATGTTCAGTTTGAATTTGAAATTCATTAGTCAACTGTTCACCAAGCCTCTAGTGTTGTCTAAAACAATGTGATCCCATTTAATGAGGATCTTTCTTGCACACCATTGCCAGTTATAGCCACTGTAGAGACCCCCATACACAAAGCCAGACGCAATTTTTCTGCCTACCGATGTGCGTGCGCGATTGTGGCCTTCGGTCGGCGACAAAATCAGCAGCGGATTGCTCGGTAGATGTCCGTAAATCTCTGGCTTATGCCATTAGTTTGAGGGAAAACTAGGGTGCCCGCCAATACTCTGAGCGACGGAGTGCAGCGTGATGACGTCATCCATCACTCATCTCTCGGCCCCCACTTGATACGTATGTGGGGGCCTTAAGGGTATGCTTCTGTGTTTGGTTTACCTGTCATTCTGCAAGTGTCTTTGTTGCCAGCAGTGACCCGGCCTGATTGCTGACATTGCTTAAACTCTGCCTGCCCTGACCTTGGATTGTCCCTGACCACGGATTCTTATCCATCTGTACTGTATTTGTTGACTTCCCTTTTGTGTATGACCCTCGGCTTGTTTTCTGGATTACCCAATAATGCCTGTTACCTGGATATCTGGTGTTGGTAGTGATTATGTGCTCAGGCACATTATATGATGGTGTAAAAGACTGTAATCAAAAATAAATTTTTATACTGCCACTTAATGGTGTAAATTACTTACATGGCTTTGTATCTACAATGAGGAGGAATATAAATAATTATACATTATTATTACATTCACTATCCCTTTTACATTGCCTGATTTTTTATCCATCCATTGAAACAAGAACAATGACCATTAAAGCTTTTGGCCTTTGGGTCTCTTCTTTAACCTTATAATTTGTGTCTTCCTCCTTCTTGCAGGTTTGTAAGTATCACTTTGCCTAAGAATGACTTATACTGCCACCTAATGGTGTAAATGATAGTGATGAGCGGCATAGGCAACATTTGTATTCTCGGCATGCCGCGAATTTTATGGAAAACATTCGGAAAATATTCGCATTCGGCAATATTCGTTTTTTTTTTTATATTGCAAATATCGGCAGTTTTTATTGCGAATTTCGCAATATATGTTTAACATGGCGAAAATTTGTATGCGAATTATCGGAATCCGAATATTCGCGATCATCACTAGTAAATGACTTATATGGCTTTGTATCTACAATGAGAAGGAATATAAGTAATTATTACAATCAGTTTCCCTTTTAAATGGCCTGGTTTTTTTATACATCCATTGAAACAAGTTCAGTGACCATTAAAGCTTTTGGCCTTTGGGTCTATTCTACAATCTACAATCATTTGTGTCTTCCTCCTTCTGGCAGGTTTGTAAGTATCACTTTGCCTAAGAATGTCTTATACTGCCACCTAATGGTGTAAATTACTTACATAGCTCTGTATCTACAATGAGGAGGAAAATAAATAATTATAAGTTATTATTACAATTAGTTTCCCATTAAAATGGCCTGTTTTTTTTTAAATACATCCATTGAAATGAGAGCTTTTGGCTTTTGGGTCTCTTCTTCCATCTTATCATTTATGTCTTCCTCCTTCTTGCAGGTTTGTAACTATCACTTTGCCTAAGAATGACTTATACTGCCACATAATGGTGTGAATGACTTATATTGCTTTGTATCTACAATGAGGAGGAATATAAATAATTAACTTATTAATAATTTTATTAATAATTAAAGATAATTCAAACATATTAAAACAAGATCAGTTACCATTAAAGCTTTTGACCTTTGGATCTCTTCTGCACCTACAACCTTATCATTTTGTTGTATATAAAATGAGGAGGAATATAAATAATAATAAGTTATTATTACAATCAGTGTCCCTTTTAAATGGCCTGTTTTTTTAAAACATCCATTGAAATGAGAGCAGTGGCCTTTAGGTCTCTTTTACAATCTACAATCATTTGTGTCTTCCTCCTTCTTGCAAGTTTGTATCATTTGTGTTTTCCTCCTTCTGGCAGGTTTGTAAGTATTACTTACCTTAAGAATAACTTATACTGCCACCTAATGGTTTTTTACTATTATAACAATAAACCTTATACATTACTTATATGGCTTTGTATCTAGAATGAGGAGGAATATAAATAATTATAAGTTATTATCACAATTAGTTTCCCAGTAAAATTGATTGTTTTTTCAAACACATATATTAAAACAAGAGCAGTTACCATTAAAGCTTTTGGCTTTTGGGTCTCTTCTGCACCTTCAACTTTATCATCTGTGTGTTTTCCTTCTACTTGCAGGTTTGGAAGTATCACTTTCCCTAAGAATGTCTTATACTGCCACCTAATGGTGTAAATTACTTACATGGCTTTGTATCTACAATGAGGAGGAATATAAATAATTATAAGTTATTATTAGAATTATTGTACTGTTAAAATTTACTTTATACATCCATTGAAACAAGATCAGTGACCATTATAGCTTTTGGCCTTTGGGTCTCTTGTACAACCTACAATCATTTGTGTCTTCCTCCTTCTTGAAGGTTTGTAAGTATCACTTTCCCTAAGAAGGACTTATACTGCCACCTAATGGTGTAAGTTACTTACATGGCTTTGTATCTACAATGAGGAGGAATAGAAATATTTATAAGTTATTATTACAATTAGTTTCCTATTAAAATTGCCTGTTTTTTTAAAATACATTATTACAATTAGTTATACTACATACAGTGTTGTATGTACAATGAGGAGGAATATACATTATTAACTAATTTATAATTTCATTAATAATTAAAAAGAATTCAAACACATAAATTAAAACAAGAGTATTGACCATTAAAACTTTTGACCTTTGGATTTCTTCTGCACCTACAACCTTATCATTTGTTGTATCTAAAATGAGTTATTATTACAATCAGTGTCCCTTTTAAATCCATTGAAATAAGAGCAGTGACCATTAAAGCTTTTGGGCTTTGGGTCTCTTTTACTATTTACAATCATTTGTGTCTTCCTCCTTCTTGCAAGTTTGTATCATTTGTGTCTTCCTCCTTCTGGCAGGTTTGTAAGTATTACTTACCTTAAGAATAACTTATACTGCCACCTAATGATTTTGTACTATTATAACAATAACCCTAATAAATAGATTTGAACAAAAAATAATATTAATAATAATAATAAACTGAAACATCTTTCTCTTGCCGCATCATGCTGACAAATAAATAACTTCCCAATTTTTATTTTTCAAATGAGTAAAAAAAGGCAACTTTTTATCACATATTTTTAATAATATTCCAAAATATTACCGGACACCATAAACACCAGTAGAACATAAAATCAACTGGAAAGGGAAAAAAAAAACAAGCATCGTATTGAAATTTTTTTTTCTTCTTTTTTTCTTCCAAAATAAATAACATTTTTGTACAGTTACAAAGCTAAATAAAACAATCCATTTTTTTTACAGATTATGAAAAACATTATCATCATTTAACATCAAAATAAAACAATACATTCTCTAGATTATGTTAGAAGCAGCAGCAACTTAAAAAAAGAAGAACAGATATCCGCACATCGTTATAAACGTTTTTTTTTCTGTAAATACATTAGTTATTTGCAAATAAATTACAAGCACTTGTAGCCCACGTAGACGTTGTAGAATTGGCACCATGAATCTAGACGTATATATGGGACTCGTCATCGATAGAAATCCGGGATTCTATGGGGTTATGATTGGGGTTTTCAACAAGGTACGAGGTTACACGTCCATGATCGGCAGATAAGTAGCCTCAACATGTGTATTACACACAACACTGACGTCTTATACACACCTGCTAATCACTTGAATTAAAAAAAAAATGTATGGATTTTTTTTTTGATTCATTTCATTTTTTTTTTTACAGTACAAGATATGAGCATGACTGCAACGTGTCAGATCAACAGGCAGATGTATATTATAATACCGATACTATAAGCTATGGTGCAATATCTATCGAGCAGACACATCAACCTGGTTATATAGTATATGTTGTGACTCCATTCACAGGTAACAATTAAAAATCGTTTTTTTTTTTTTGAAAATGTGCGTCGTTTGTTGTGCTAGAATTCGGCATGCCCTTCTTTGTACGTTTTTGTTTGTTTTTCCTGCTGCTATATGGCGTTTACTTATTTTTTTTTTGTCCGTTGAAGTATTGCCCAGGCAATGTGTAAATTATGTTCTGAGTCAATGGGTTCTCGGAATGATTTGTATTTACAGTTGAAAGTGTATGGATAGTCGAAACAATTTTGTTTTTGAAAACAAAAAAAATTCTATGTCCTGATGGGGAAGATTTTCACCTGCTTCTAGTGTTGAGCTCGAATATTCGAATTGCTAATATAGGCTATTCAAGAATTCGCAGATTTCGTGAATATGGTGGTGGATATTTGCAATTTCAAATATTCAAGATATTATGCATTGGGAAGCTTATGACCATGGATTGCGAATATATATTCGCAATGCAAAAAAAATAACACATGTGACCATTCATTTTGAAGGTAATTGCGAGTTGATTATAAGTGCGAATATAATTTGCAATGCTTCCTGTTTTGAAGATGTAACAGGAAATATGAGGGAATCCCATTACAGAAAACCTTCCTATGTGTTGTTTCCCAAAATTTTGGGTCTCATTTCAAGATTTTGCAGTTTGTCTAAAATTCATAAGAACCTGTTTTAGGGCGTTTTATTTCACAAGAGTGTTTTGGCCGCGGATGGATGGGCTTTTAATAGCTTCGCTGCTCTTGGACGTGATTGGACACGTTTTCCTGATTGCCTCCGATTACGAGGGATTGCGCCCATAGAAAATAAATGGACACGGTCAAAAATTGCATCCCTATTTTTGAACTGACTGGATTTTTCACTAGGGGACGCAATTTGGCGCAAACTTTGGCCATTAGGAGACCCAAACAATCATCTTCTAGGCCGGTGATGGCGAACCTATGGCACGCGAGCTGTTAGCCAGCACCGAGGAAAGAACTGCAGCCAATTGGCTCTCAATGCTGTCAGTTCTCTTCCCCTCTCTTCTGATTGCACACAGCACCCCATACCCTCTCCTATTCTATCCTATAAGTAAGTAGAGTTGTGTGTTTACATGTTTCGTGTGTATGAGTTGTGTAATTCAAGTTAAATTGCTATGCCGGAACTTTGAGATAAATAAGTGGGGTTTGGGCACTTTGGGCAATGAGCTGAGGGGAGTGAGAGCATCTTTACACCAAGGTGACGAAGTGTACAATTAAAAGACTAAAGGAATGGTTTTGGCAGGACCAATGGAGCCTCAACTTTTTCTTTTGGGTAGGCAAAGTGAGTTATATTTTATATATATATATTTTAGCTCCATGTAACTGTGATATTTACCCATGGGGCCCTTCTTATGGAAGATAGTCAATGCCCCTTTGTATCTTGTCAAAGAAACAAGATACAAAGGGGCACTGGTCTCAAAGATTTTCAATGAGCTGGTGTATTCTTTTTACTGACTATGTAGAGCAGGACATTCTTTCCACGAATCCCTCATTGTAACTTGAGATTTCTCTCAAATATACCCAATATATTGGGGCAACAATTCCCCATTGTAGCTGGGAATCTTCTTGAAGATACCCAATGTACTTGGACAACAATCTCTCATTTTAACTGGAGGTTCCTCTCAAATATACCCAATATATTGGGGCAACAATCCCCCATTGTAGCTGGGAATCTTCTCAAAGATACCCAATGTACTTGGATAACAATCCCTCATTTTAACTGGAGGTTTCTCTCAAATATACCCAATATATTGGGGCAACAATCGTCTATTGTAGCTGAGAATTTTTCTTGAAGATACCCAATGTTTCTGGGTAACAATCCCACAATTTAACTGGAGATTCTTCTACCAGATACCCAACATATTGGGACAACAATTCCCCATTGTAGCTGGGAATCTTCTCAAAGATACCCAATGTACTTGGGCAACAATCCCACATTTTAACTGGAGATTCCTCTACCAGATACTAAATGTATTGGTGCATTTGTTCCAAGGATGTACAATGAATTGGGGCCTTCTTTTCACCTGCACATTTTTAGAAATGTTTTCCCATTGTAACAGGACATTTCTCCTGTGGGCTGTACTCATCATTAGCTAAAAATGAGTTCTTATTACCCCCAAATGTAAGGAAGGCTGCTGTTTTGTTTGTCCTTTATTATTATTTCTTACGTTTTAATTGCATACGTGTTAATTAAAAAAATAGCTTTTAAATGATTAATTAAAACATAGAGAGGGGGGGGGGCAAAATGATTGACCTTGGGTCTCAAATACTCCAAGTGTATAATATGTCACATTCTATACTTTTTCTTTTATTTAACAAAAAATATATACAACTTACGGATCATGTTAAAGTACCACAAGCTGTAGTTAAAAACATTTTAGCAGGAGTTCCCTGAGACCTTAAAAAATTTTTTAAGGGTTCCTACAGAGCAAAATTCTGGTCCAGTCATTCCATGGGTGTAATTGACATCATATTTGTGCTTATTAAATGTATTGCTAGACTCATTCTCGTATCAGTAAAGTGTCAAAATAAAATTTAGCACCTATGAAATAAAGCTCATTGGTTTATTGTAGTATGCTGCATCTTAAGGCAAAAGGAGCCCTCCTCTTCCGGCTCCCAGACAAAATGCCTGTAGCCACGCCCCTTACTGTGCTACCGAGCTACTCCCACTGCCAATCACCTGTGTCATGGTGCCCTCCCTCCTCCCTGCGGACGGCTCTGGGCACTCTTTTATATTGTATATAGTTGTTGGTAGGGAGCCGCCTGTCACTAGCTAGCATGACCTTTTGCTTCCGTTGGGCGGTTGCCTCTATCTGTGGCATAGGCAGAGGTTGGCAGTTGATTGACAGCCGCCCCCCTATCTGCCCCGCACAATATGTGCAACACCTATAACCTTGAATTTAGTCTTACCATGTAAGTAACTGTGTGTGAGTCTTCAAACAGAAATTTAGGAAGCAGTTATTGATGTTGGTGTTGGGTTTACTGCAAAGCATCATCACAAAGTAATATCATTATTCAGTTGATTGGCAGAATGAAAAAACAAAAATGCCACTATGCTATTTTCAATAAATCTGTCTCAGTGTGCACATGTGCCCAAGCCAAGATTTTACATATTCATGAATTAGTATGTAATCAGCTGTAAAACAAGCCCTTACTGATCTCTCCAGCTGCCTGTATTGGAAATTAATTCACTTTCCCTAAAGATCAGGTCAGTTTCTAGAAACATCTGCTGTGTGTTTACATTAGAGGCCCCACGACCTGCCATGATTATAGGGCAATAACAACTAAAAGGAAATACATTCATGTCTTGCTTGGCACCAAGTGGTGCACACAAGATCCCCTGATGTACATGACGCTGGACGTATGGTGTAAAACACTTTATTTTCGGGGTGATGGTTAGAGATGGTTGAATTTTTTTTCAAAACTTCTACCATTTTGACGGTTTCGAGCTAATTACAAAGCCCCTGCACATGGTATCATCACCAAACTTGCTAGAGATGTAGATGGTATACTCCAAAAAAGAAAGTATGTCTCTAACACAAATAGATTTTTCACAAATTAAGTTCAAAGTCAAGTAAAAATTTCGAAAATCGGAATTTCGACTTTAATTTTTAACTTCATTTATGCAAAAAATGCATGTGCTAGAGCAAACCTTTTTTTTCAAATGATCCCACAACCTTTCTCTACATCTCCAGCAATTTTGGTGATGATACCATTTTCAGGGGCTTTGCAATCAGCTCACAAAGTTAGCAAGTCGAAAAATTCGACCATCTCTAGTGATGGTGCGATTATGGTCTTATGGTGCGATTGCGAGACCCCAGCGGTCACTCAGCCACGGGTGGTCGCGTCTTGGCTTCCCGGAAAAGAGATTCACGGGGTGTTGTCAGATGAGAGATCCGGCCACCACCTGATCTCTCATCTAAACTGTATTATTGCTTATGCCAGCAGAGCCCAGAGCCCTGCTGATAGAAACAATCAAGAGAGAGATAAATGAACTGCCATCTATCTCTCTCTCCGTGTCTGTGGAAGCTGCAATCACTCTGCAGCTTCCACGGACACAGGCACAGGCAGAGAGGGAGAGGAGATCTGCAGCCATTCCCCCTGCGGCCCCCCCTCCTCCTGATCAGTGAGGAGGATGACGTGATGTGATAGTACTGCTGCTAGTGACACTTACTGGCTGATATTGCATTAATTGAATTCATTGCATTAACCCAACTGATCTAATCTTAATGTTTTTTTTCAAGTTTTCCTGCTCTAAAAACTGGTTGCGTCTTATGGTCCGATAAATACAGTTATTTGTTTTATTAGTGGTTGATGAAGTATAGGATTAATCTGTCAATATTTTAATTCATACCATGTGCCAATGAAAGGCATAAAGTGATAGGTGCTATAGGTAGACAGCTGTAGGTGAATACCTCTGCATATAATTTACCAGGGATATAACATTTTTATAAATTTTCGAGCAATAGCTTACCTACTCTACTTATACTATTGAGTAAATCTACAAAGATCTACGTTTAATATTAAGGACTTACGACAAAGGACGATCCCACAGGTACACAGTCACAAAAATAACAATTCGACCAACATCCCAAATATAACTATGAGGAGGGGAGGAGAGGGACACCACAAATCGTGTGTCCGGGACCTAGGTCCCCTGTGACCACCACCCGGTAGTGTCTGTCTCACAGAATTCTCCCTGAAGACCAGGGACAAGGGGGACTTTCGAGGTCTCAAGGAGTAGTAGTAAATATACTGTCTATACTCATGTCCATCAAAAGAAGGTCATACTGTGGTTCACTTCAATCAGTAGTCAAACATACGCAGTGTTTCCCTGTGGCAACGAATCATATGGTGACAGTCACAAAAGTACATACTAAATAGTACTGATTTAATGTCCAGTACTAATGTCGCACGGAGAGGCCAATGTGGAGGGCCCTGGGATATACACCGTTTTGACTGACCCTGCATAGACCAGATTACTACCTACCACCTAGACTCTGAGAGGCGGCCTCTCGTTCCCCCGTGACAAGCATCTTTTACCGGTTAGCCGGATACTTGGCATTGGGCGCCGGAGATAAATTGGGATCGATTTGAATAAAACCATATGGACCCCCTGATGAAGCCCATGATCGAAACATATGTTGGGGTTTCGCATCACCGCCCATGTTCTTGGATTCCATATTGCTCCGCTTGCCCAATGAGGGAACATTGGGCAAGAGGAGCAACTCCATGAACCGCTTGGAATTCCTATATGTTTTTATGGACATTAAATCAGTACTATTTAGTATGTACTTTTGTGACTGTAACCATATGATTTGTTGCCACAGGGAAACACTGCGTATGTTTGACTACTGATTGAAGTGAACCACAGTATGACCTTCTTTTGATGGACATGAGTATAGACAGTATATTTACTACTACTCCTTGAGACCTCGACAGTCCCCCTTGTCCCTGGTCTTCAGGGAGAATTCTGTGAGACAGACACTACCGGGTGGTGGTCACAGGGGACCTAGGTCCCGGACACACCATTCGTGGTGTCCCTCTCCTCCCCTCCTCATAATATTAAGGACTTTTCATATTTAACAGGAAAATATATATTATTTTTGTGAACTGTGAAGATGAATTTCTCCATATTACCTGTAGCTACAGAGATTCATTCAGGGTTGTTTTAAAGTCATATAACTGCATTATTCACATGATATGTATAGGCTGTGCACAGGTTCACTTTAAATACATGCTTATGAAGAAGGTACTGTGCCCAATACCAAGGCTCACTTATCCAAATACATTGTAAATGTTATATTCAGAGTTCCTTTAGCAAATACCACTATTTCCCCTTTTTAATGTAGAATCGTTGCCTATCCTTACCAACATTTGGAGCTAAATGTTGCTTTGTATAGAAAATCTTGCTTTGGATAGAGATCACGCCACGATCGATAGTTCATCATTCGCACATGAATCAACCTGTGTATTAACCTGTGGCTTAAGTTGATGTGGTTGGGGCAACAAATGGCCCTGGTGAGTATCAATATCCATGTTCATCACACCATTAAATGTATGTATATTGATTTATATACCATTGTACTGTGTTTCTCTATTTAATTCTTTACAAATGGATATCCCTCCATTTTGTTGACATTTCCTCCTGGTATATCAACAGAACAGGAAGTGAAGGGAAGTCTCCCCATCAGGACAAAAAGTGAAGAGGGAGGTTTTTTACCTCTTCGTACCCTATCCAAAAGCAAAATAAAAATACTATCCATACACTTTAATGAAGTAATGATACTGAACCGAGTAAGTAGAAAAGAAATACTAAATCCTTTTGTGATAATTTCTGATGATAAATTATTGCTATTATTCTGTAAGCTACCAGGCAATCTTACTTCTGATCCTTAGTAAGAACATCTCACTAAGGCTGGTTTGTACAGTCTGGAGACGATTCTCTTGATTTTTGCCAGAACTCTACACGTTTGTGAGGCTGAGAGGCCGATGTCCCTGGCTGCGTGAGGCCGATGTCCCTGGCTTCTTCCAAGTGCCTTATGCAGAAAATATGCATTGCTGCTATCATGGATACATATACACACATTCCCCAAATTCAGCACTAACTTGACTTTGAACTGCAAGGTTTAAATACTTCTTTTTTTGCCCAGAGGACTTACCCCTTCCGTTGCCCCCGATACCATTCTCCCAATCTCTGTGTCCCTGGTGTCCTTCTTTACAATCCATGGGAAAAAGCTCTGCACTGTGGAGGGAAGACACCAACCAAAGACACATTGACCACAGCCCAAAGAGAGGCTACTGGCGCCATTACAATGGCGGAGGAAATGGGCATGGGGTAGCGAGGAGACAAGTGAAGTTTATGCTGAACAAGAAGTAATGCTTTAGAAAACCATAACCTTGTACTCATCAAAGTTCATATGCATTAAGAGGTCTACAACGTATCTACAGAAGGTCTATAGCAGACTTTGCATTGAAAGATAAAGTCCACTAAGACATTCCCTTGTCCCCACCCCCATTCCAAAAGGCTGCATAAATACACGTCTTCCAGTGAGATCAGGGGAGTTTACTCCCCCGACAATAAGACAATAATTTTTGCTCCCAAAGATGCCCTACGTCTTATTTTCGGGGGATGTATTATTATTCTATGAAGAAGAATACGGCACTGGAGTATCAGGGTGGGAGGGTCACTTACAATGACACAGGGGGGATCAAAGGGGGGAATCAAAATGGCACAGGAGACTCAGAGGGGGGATTACCATTTTAGTAACCCCTTCTGATCCTCCTGTGTCATTGTGATTGCCCCCTCTGATCCCCCCTGTCCAGAGTTACAGTACTGTATCTTCAGGGGGCCTTATTTTCGGGGGATGCCTTATATTTCAGCATGAGGCAAAAATGTAAGGGTGACTTATTTTCGGGGAATACGGGTAGGATCTCATTGTAAAGGGGGTGAAACTCTTTCAAACTTCCTTAAATTTTTTGCTGTAATTCATGGGGTATTATCATTATTCAGTTACATAACAGAATTTAATGATTTATGTTTTATAGTACACTTGCACTTATCCCAGTTGTGGGCAAACTTGGGCCACAATGGGCCTTTAAATCTGACAGAGGGGTCAGACCAATAGCCTCTAAGGGCCGACCGGTATAGGTCCTCATAGCCAGGACGGTAAATAAAAAAGAAAATATATATAAAAAATATAGACTTTTGATAGACTACGGTCTCTAGGAAGAGACCCAAGAAATCACCCTCTAGGCCAGTGGTTTGCAATCTGTGGGTTGAGACCACCCATACCCTCCCCCGGCCCACAGCTGAACTGATGTCCACAAGCAGGGTGGGAATTTATGAGGGTTAGGCCTTGTTTCCATTGATGCGATCCCGCGCGGCTGAAACCGCGGTAAAGCATGGCTTTAGTCTTCGCGCGTCTTCGCGCGAACAGGGCGGACGGCGGACATCTTTAAAAGTTCGACCCGCCCTGTTCGCGGACACTCCGGGCTGGTGTTCGCCCATCTCTATTAACTGGCACGATGCAGCATTTTGGCATGAAGGCTGGTCTAATACGAACACCCCATATTATAATACACGGTCCGAGGTAAGATCTAACATCGCTAGTCTCCTCTCCTATCTGTATTAATCCTCCCCACTAATGTACCCAAAATACTTTATTAGGATATAAAATGTTTGTTTCTTTTTTTTTTTCTTCATTTTTGTTTCTTTTTTTTGTACCGGTGGGTTAAAAAAATCAAAGTTTAAAAACATGGTAAAATTTTTAAGACATCGTATATGAAAATGATTTTTTTTTTTTATACAAATAGTAAACATGTACAAGAGAGTAGATTACAGTACAGAATTCATTTTGCTTTAGTAAAATGCAATTCGGGTTGGATTGCTGAATAACCTTAAGGTGATAACTTGGCAAAGGGAATTTTTACTAGGAAGTAGAAACATGACATTTTTTTTTCTCGCATGTGATTGGATGGCTGAAGTCAGCTGACCTTATGACGCTTTTTTGATTGACATGTTTATTTAAATCCCCAACTGGGGTAATGTAGTAACATAGGGTGGCCTCTCTGAAAGTCCCCTTGCCTTTGCTTAGGCAAAGGAAAAACCTAATGGAGGGATAGACCGAATACCTCTCCTTCAATTGAACCTCCTTCTGTCTTATTAAGTGAATTGTCACATGGGGAGTGATAATAAGCTTTGCCAAGTCAACATCTTAAACTCCTTTAGTAACCCAATCCCTATAGATAGGCTGCATTGCTCTATAGGTTGTTGGAATGTATGATAAAGTCTAAATTCACAGTAAGTGAATCTACACCGTTATCTACACTGATGCAGCTTGTATAGGTTGGTGCAGATCAGTGGTTCCCAAACTGGGGGGTGTGAAGGTATTCCAGGGGGGCGTGGGCCCTCATTCTGAACCTGTGTTTGAATAGGGAGGGGGGGGGGCTTGATAATGTTCCTAAATAGAAAAGGGGGGCCCTGCAGGGAGAGTTTGGGAACCATTGGTGTAGGTGATGGCTGCTCTTTAAGGAACACATCTGCTTAGACCTTTATATATAGATATATTTTATCATTTCTCTATGTAAATTATATGCTAAAGTTTTTGTTTCCCAAAATGACTCGTAAAGCTGACCATACACCTTTAGATCTCTCTCTTTAGATTCCAACAACTATGTAGTGCCGGGTCCTCTGCGATTGAACACAGGTAGACTTGATGGTTTAGAAAGTCCCTCATATTACATGGTTTTGGTAAAACAAAAGGAGATCTAAAGGAAATCTGACAGAGAAATCTAAAGGTGTTTGGGGGCCCTAAGGCTGGTTCCTTAGTGATTCTACTTCATTCATAAACATTAAGGAGAACTCTTTTACTTTGAAAGGTATAGAAATTTCCAAAATGTGCAACTCATCACTGAATGCAGTAATGAGAAAGCAGCCACAGCCTGAGCAGCAAAGCCCATGCCGTGCCAGCATGCAGAGACTTAGTGTTTCCTTTGGTGGACCAGCGGGCGTAAGATTGGCTCAACTTCAAAGTTATTTCCAGATCTCTCTATAGAAAGAATACAAATAAAATAGAGAATAAAGATGGCCATCCACACAACGATTCCCCAATGTACCAAAATCGATCGTTCGGAGAATCAATGCTCAACACTTTGGGTGATCGATCCCTGGCCGATACTTTGGTTGGGGATATAGGGTAAGTTGGAAAACCACCAGGCGAATAGGCTACGACTTTTAGGATTTTAACAGGCGGTTATGTGACCTGAATGTGACATAAGGATCCTTTTCTGCAGCAGACTGGCAAGGGTCGGGCATCTATACTCAAGCTGTGGTTGCTTTTCCAACAACATTTTTTTTTGCTTTCAATGCACCTGAAATGCATTAAACGGATTAGGAATTAAAAATGACATATATAGGCTTATTAAATGGGACTTAAACTCTGCATATCTAGTAGATGACCCCCTCCCCTATTTAAAAACCATGTGGCTGCTTTCAGTAGGTGAGGGTAACTATAAAGGAGTACTCAGGTCCTATGCAGATGTGTTTTTTTGCAACATGTGGGATCCTCAGCTTTTATAGGATCCAAGGAGTAAGTCCAGTAATGTCACCCACACTTACGCAAAGGTAAGTATATATATATATATATATATATATATTAGTGGCGGTTTTAGGCATGGCTTACCTGGACGGATGCCCTGGGTGGCATCATGCCGGGGGGAGGCATCTGGGCATCGGATATCTGGTCTGATGCCCAGATGTCTCCCCCTCTCCCCCACACCAACTATCCACCTGGAAAAAGGAGTAGAGGAGACTCACCCCCCCAGTGCTCTCTCTCCCTGAAAGTGGAGGGAGGGGGGTGTTGGAACAGACTCCATAGAGTCCATAGTAGAGTCTTACCCCCCTCCTGGGAGTGACCAGAGATGTCCCAGGGCGCCAATCTTCCTAGTATTGTCCCTGTATATATATATATATACTCTTTTGTTTTTGAAATAGCTGCTCTACATGATTTGGAGCGTAAATAAAGGTCCCCATGCACAGATCAATTTTTCATTCCATTCCCTAACAATTGATCGGAGTGCGTGGCGATTGATCATTCAGGAATCGAACATAGCCACCCTTTCATGGTAATAATTGGTTCAATTACCATTACTTTGGGGCCCCATGCAAAGTATTAAACTGGAAATGATTGTGAAAAAGTGGTGTTCATTGATTCGCCAAACAATCAAGGAACTCTGAGGAATCGACCCGTGTATGGAGACCTATAGAAACAGGAGTTTGTCATCATCGTCCCATTAACACAAACAAGCTATTGCACACAGTGAAGTTCAACTGAACTCTGACCCCGCCTACTTTCAAGTAATCTGGCATTGCACACCCTTATATTATATCTTCCCTATCTAATTATATCTTATCTATAACGTTGCTTAGTATCATCTCCTTAATAATATTCATAATTAATCAACTCATAAAAACCTCTCATAATTAATATTCTTCTCAATTTGGCACCTGAGGATAGTTGAGAGGAGATAGAAACAACTTTTAGGAAATATATATAGTTTATAGAATTTATATAGTTCATTTTCTTTGTTGGACCATATACTTAAATCTGTTATAATAGAAACTTTGCACTACATCCTAATATCAAACTAAGCGTCAGTCTTCCTGGAACATTCACAGACAGAATACAGACATGTGATGTCCCTTCTCTGACAAACCAGCAGCAATTCTGTTCAGCAGCTCTTACGATTCACACACTCCTGCCACCCAAGGGAATGGGGTGTGTGTGACGCTATTACATTCCTATAGACCTCTCCAATAAGTCCTTAAACCTGACACATGTTATGATTTGCACTGTGTAATTCAATATAGTAGATCCACAGTGCAGGACCTTTCTGTTTCACTATTGATAAGAAAGTCTTATGGTGGGTAGGGTGGGTTGTACATATATCTCTGATAAATATACTCTATATTCAAAATATACTAAAAGGTAGGTACAGCCAAAACATTATCCCTAGTTGTGGTAGAAGGGAGGATTAGCCCATGTCCCCACTGGTTAGATGCACTATTTGTATTGTTGACCATTGTTAATGGAAAGAAATGGACACTCCAACATATTAGAGTTGTCACCAAACGGAAATCCACTTTCCACCCATTGACTAGAGAAGTGGTGGGCAACTGAGTTGATATGGAGGGCCACAAGTGTGGCCCTCGGCATCACTAAAGGGCCGCACATAACATCATTCCAGACCCTCCCTTCGTCTACATATCTTAGCAGGTGGTGGGCCAGATCCCCACTAGAGATGGTCGAATTTTTAAAAAAAAAATTTGACCATTTCGATGGTTTCAACTTAATTGCAAAGCCCCTGAGCATGGTATCATCACCAAACTTGCTGGAGATGTAGAGAAGGGTTGGGGGTATACTCCAAAATATGTCTCTAACACAAATAGTTTTTTCACAAATTAAGTTCAAAGTCAAGTACAAATTTCGAAAATCGTAATTTTGACTTTAACTTTGAACTTAATTTATGCAAAAACAACATGTGCTAGAGCAAAACTTTTTTCTTTCAAATGTTCCCCCAACCCTTCTCTACATTTCCAGCAATTTTGGTGATGATACCATTTTCAGGGGCTTTGCAATCAGCTCACAAAGTTAGTAAGTCGAAAAATTCGACCATCTCTAATCCCCACAGGCATAACCGACAGCACCCACCCCCCTCCTACCCCTGGGTGCAGCGCTTATATATAGACCTAGTTTGCCTGATCAACATTGACAATTTTACTTACGTAGGACCACCAAAGTTGATTAGGAAAGCTGCGTCAGCGTGTGACCACTTCACAGGTGAGTCACTATGCCCTATGCATTAACATAGGTTTTGGGGGCCACATGTGGAGGACCAAGGACCAAGAGGGGCCATCGAACAACGCCAAAAGGGCCACATGTGGCCCCCGGGCTGCAGGTTGGGCACCTAGGGACTAGAGCATGACAAAGATTTTCCCTCACTTTCTATGGTATCTACCATTGGATGGTGGTTGCTGTAAAATACTCCTGGGTTTATTTCAAATGGTGCTGGCCAATGGGCATACAGCAGTAACTCATGTAAATTATCAACATCTCCTTGATATTAATTATTTATCTGGTAGAGCACCAATCAGCCAATTTATGGTCAACATGGCCAACATGGTTTTCTTCTTACTATTCATGTGTTTTAAATGGTATCTTCCATTGGCTGGTGGTTTCAGGGGAATCCTGTGTATTTCAAATGGTGTCAGTAGTACATATATCTCTGATAAATATACTCTAACTATTCAAAATATACTGAATGGAGACTCCAACATATTAGAGTTGGCACCAAACGGAAATCTTCCACTTTCAGTGACTATGAATGCTAGACATACATTGTGAAAATATTTGTAGCACTAATTTGGGTAGATAAGCAAAATCAAGGAGATGGCCCCCATTCACCTGGTAGTGCACCCATTGACTAGTGCATGACCAAGATTTTCCCTCACTTTCTATGGTATCTCCCATTGTCTAGTGGTTGATGGGAAAACACTCCTGGGTGTATTTCAAATGGTGCTGGCCAATGGGCATACAGCAGTAACTCAACATCTCCTTGATATCAATTATTTAACCTGGTAGAGCACCATCAACCAATTTATGGGCAACATGGTTTTCTTCTTACTATTTGTTTGTTTTCTATGGTATCTCCCATTGGCTGGTGGTTGCTGGGGAATACTCTGTGTATTTCAATTGGTGTTGGCCAATGGGTATACAGTGGTAATTGAAGTAAATAACCAACTCCTTGATATAGTTTATTTAACCTGGTAGAGCACCCATCAGCCAATATATGGTCAACATGTTTTTTTCTTATACTGGTATATTGGCTTATGCTCTGCTATTGGCTAGTGGCTGCTGGGGAATACTTCTGAGTGTATAACAAATGGGTCTGGCCAAAGAGTGAACAGCACTAACATGAATTGACTTTGGGTCTGTTGCGTCTCCCATTAGCTAGTGGTTTCTGGAGAATACTCCTGGGTATATTTCAAATTGGCCTTTCCATTGTATCTGTAGGACAAAAAGTGAATCTTACCAATGGGAAACAAGGCAACAAATCTCAAACTCTCCCTTATCTTTTGGTTTGGCTATACATAAACTTTAAATGGTCTTTGAACTGACTGATGACCAAGCTTACTCAAGGCTAAGCCTACTCATGTACAAGCTTATTAATGGCCAAGCCTACTCATGGACAAGCTTACTCATGGCCAAGCCTTACTCATGGCTAAGCCTACTCATAGACAAGCTTACTCATGGCCAATCGTACTCATGGTCAAGCCTACTGATGTCAAGCTTACTTAAATTTTCCATCATATGTGTAGGACAAAAAGTGAATCTTACCAATGGGAAACAAGGTAACAAATCTCAAACTCTCCCTAATCTTTTGGTTTGGCTATACATAAACTTTAAATGGTCTTTGAACTGACTAATGGCCAAGCCTACTCATAGACAAGCTTACTCATGGCCAAGCCTATTCATGGCCGAAATTACTCATGGGCAAGCGTACTCATGGCCAAGCTTATAATTTTCCATCGTATCTATAGGAGAAAAGTGAATCTTACCAACGGGAAACAAGGCAACAAATCTCAAACTCTCCCTAATCTTTTGGTTTGGCTATACATAAACTTTAAATGGTCTTTGAACTGACTGATGGCCAAGCCTACTCATTGCCAAGCCTACTCATTGACAAGCTTACTCATGGCCAAGCCTACTCATGGACAAGCTTATTCATGGTCAAGCCTGCTCATGGACAAGCCTACTCATAGACAAGCTAACTCATAGACAAGCTTCCTCATGGCAAAGCCTACTCATAGCCAAGGCTACTCATGAACAAGCTTGCTTATGGCCAAGCATACTCATGGACAAGCTTACTCATGGCCAAGCCTGCTCATTGACAAGCCTACTCCTAGACAAGCTTACTCATGGCCAGGCATACTCATGAATAGAGATGGTCGGATTTGTTTTTAAAAATTCGACCATTTTGACGATTTCGACTTAATTCCAAAGCCCCTGAACAAGGTATCAACACCAAACTTGCTGGAGATGTAGAGAAGGGTCCGGGATATACTCCAAAAAAGAAAATATGTCTCTAACACAAATAGTTTTTGCACAAATGAAGTTCAAAGTCAAGTCAAAATTTCAAAAATCTGAATTTCGACTTTATATTGTAACATAATTTATGCAAAAACTACATGTTCTAGAGCTAAACTTTTTTTTTCAAATGTTCTCACAAACCTTGTCTACATTTTTAGCAATTTTGGTGATGATACCATGTTCAGGGGCTCTGCAATCAGCTCACAAAATTAGTAAGTCGAAAAATTCGACCATCTCTACTCATGAACAAGCTTATACATGGCCAAGCCTACTAATGGTCAAGCTGGCTTAGCACAGTGGCCTGGAGCTGGTGGTTATAGAAGAAACATGGATTAAAGATGCATTTTTATCAACACAGTCTCCTATTTTGTTTTTAAGGAAATAAATAAAATATAGTCTTTACTACATATTGCTTTAGAAAAACCCAATTCAGTCACAGTTCAAAGGTTAAGACAATATACAAAGAGCCATGTCCAACAACAACATGGCTTACTGCTTACACGAAATGTAATCACTCAAAAGGCATTGACACAGTTTATTCAATTCTACACTATATGTACCTTGCTTCTATTTTATTATTATATTTTTTTTTGTTATTGTTACATGCAAAAAGCAGTAAAACACAATTTCTTTGTATAAAAAAAAAAAATTAGGAATAAAAAAGAAAAGAAAAAAAAAAAGGCATTCGACACATAGGGATGCAGTAATACCATAAATAAACAAATTCGCTATAAATATTATATTCACCAAAACAACTCGCCCTTAGAAGGGAATTTACAAAAACAGTACTCCAAAAAATATTTTTTGCTACTTTAGTTATTTTTCGGCAACACGGTGAAATAGACAATATATTTAATTGCTATTAAATTCCAGTCCCGTGATTTTTTCCTAGTTTTCTGGTTGAAAGTTGATGGATAATTACCAATAAAAAAAATAAAAAAAAGGAAAAAAGGCTGGAAAAAATATTGAACAAGGTTGAATGTTGTGCCCTGTGTTATACAGTCGGTTACTGTAGTCAGAAAGTAGCTATGGTTTCGTATCACAGATCTGATACAATGAGTTGTTTTTTTTTTTTGAAGCGAGACTCTTTTTTTATGTTACAGCTTCTTCATAGAAAAATTTGTCTGCCATTTTGGTCCCATTTATTTTTTTTTAATTAGTTTTTTTTAGTCTTTTTTTGTGTTTTAGAAAACGTACATTCATGTTTGGTCTTCTATTCTTGACAAAACTTTCACTTCTGGGAAAAGAATCAAAAGCAAAACAAAGACAATATTTTTTACAGTTGATTACAATCCACTCTGTTCACAAAAACAGCCCACTTTTTTTTTTTTTGTTAAATAAATCAAAGCACTTTATAAAATAGACTCCTACGCCTACGTTCGACTCCTCGACAGCCCTCGAAGGTAAGCAGTGTTTCTTAAAAGACCCGTAGCTAAGGCCACTAATGTAACAACTGCTCTTATAGGAAACAATGGAACGCTCAAGTCTGATGCCACCTTAAAGGAAGGATTTGACGCGCATCAGTCGCCGGGGTAGTGGCGTATGTGCAAAGGAGATGTGTGGCCACCCTCCCCCTGTATGTATGTGTATGGTCATTGCTGATTAGCTTGGTCTACATTCAGAAAGAGGAGGAACTTTGAGAGTAGTCTCTCAAAATTATATTGTCGTATTTGGGAGACGATGGCGTACAGAGAGCTGACTCTGATACCGGGGAGCTAGGGGAGGTGCTGTCTGAGTCGATGGAGTCTCTAAAAGGAGAGGGCGGTGTTAAAGCTACCAACTCCTCAACATCTTGCTTTACTGCAGGTGCTTCTGGAGCACTATCTTTGACGCTGTCAGAAGATGACTTTCTGGCAGAAAGTGACCCACCGTTAAATTCAATAGCAGGGGCTGGCTGGATCTCTGCAAAGGTGGTCATAGCGGTGGGAAGTTGGATCTCTCTTGGAATCAGGTAGGAAGAACATAGAGGAGTGGGCACCATGGCTCCTGGTGTGTTTGCCGACAGCATCATGGAGTTTAGCTCGCTGATGTTGGCTGTGAATCTGGTCACAACGTTGCTGATTTGGTCCATCAGGGATCCTTGGGAAGAACCGCTTCGCTGGGCAGTGTCTGAATGGAACGAGGGGATGTCGTCATCTGTCCGAGCTACCGAAGCAGCCCTCTGGCTCACAGTACTGATTGGAGATGGAGTTTGAGGTCGGTACTGAACTGGATAATGCTCCTCGGCCTCGGAAACATCATAGAGCATTTTGGAACTGGAGTCTGGGAAGGACGTGCTGATGTATCTGTTCTCAGTGCTGCCCTTAGAGAAAGGCTTAATAACGGCTGTTTGATTTGTACTATCCTTTTTCTTGACGTGAACAGAAAGACGCTGCCAAAGATGTTGACCCCGGGTGCTCTTCTCATTTTGTGCCCACGTTACGGATTTTCCATTAGAGCTACAACAAAGTGAAGAAATTTAAAGTGTCAGATCATAGAAACAGAAAGAAACAGACGAATAGGAGAAATGAATCTGCCGAAACTCTGAAATGGCCTTTATAGAAGGTTGACGTTGTTAGTCATCATTCTAGAGATTTTAGACAACGTATTATCTGTCCAAGTACATGTTCTCCTGGAGTTTTTTGAGTTCAGTTACCTCATACCAGCCATTAGTGGTGTTTTACTTTTCAATGTGGACAATAAAGAGGCTCTAAATAATAAAAACAATATTAATCCCCCGACGGCTAAGTCAACTCTTAGAACCAAAGCCATTGCTTGAAAGAAGCATGTAGCCTGGCATTCATAAAACTAGTGGGGCTGATTTTTTTCAATAGTAGACAATGGTGACAGTTGTGTTCAAAATTATTCAACCCCCACTGAAATTGAGTGTTTTGGCCATTTTGACATTGATTTTGATCATTTCAGTCATCTTGTTTACAATGAAATCAGCGAGGCGCTTGTAAGTCAGACAAATATAACAAACATAAAAAGCATGATTGACCCCACGCCATGCTTCACAGTAGGCAAGGTGTTCTTTTCTTCATAGGCCTTGT
>CM070033.1:5845263-5856977 GCA_036250615.1 Ptychadena robeensis | reverse complement strand
GTTCCTCCCCTGATAGAATACATTACTAATGATTGGAATTGTATATATCACTGCTATGTAGTTCCGGGTCCCTCCCTGATAGAGAATACATAGTGTATTGGAAGAGTATATATCACTATATTATGCCGGTCTCCCCCTTGATAGAATACATAATGAATTGGAATGTATATCTCACTTCTATTTAGTGACCGGGTCCTCCCCCCCCCCCTGCATTATAATACATTAAGATTGAGAATATATCATCACTGCTATGTAATTGCCGGGCCCTCCCTTATAAATACATATGATTGGAAGGTAATATCACCTGCATATGTAGTGCCAGTTCCTCCCTGAAGAAATACATAGTGATTGGAAGTTTATATCAATCACCTCACTGCTATTATTGCCGTTCCTCCCTGATACTAAACATAAAGTGATTGGAATTAATATATCACTCGCTATGAAGTGCCGGTTCCCTCCCTGATAGAAATACATAGTGATTGGCAGGTATATATACACTGCTATGTATCGCCGTGTCCTCCCTGATAGATAACATAGTTATTGGAAATTATCATACACTGCTATGTAGTCCTCTGGGTCCCCTCCTGATAGAATACACTAGTGATTGGAAGGTACTATATCACTGCTATGTAGTAGTCCGCGGTCCTCCCTGATAGAATACATAAAGTGATTGGAAGGTATATATCACTGCTATGTAAGTGCCGGTTCCTCCCTTATAGAATACATATGATTAGGAGGTATAATATCACTGCTATGTAGTGCCGGTCCTCCCTGATAGAATACTAGTGATTGGAGGTTATATCACTGCTATGCGTATCGTTCCATCCCTGATAGACTACTAGTGATTGGAAGGTATATATCACTGCTATGTACTTGCCTGGGCTCCTCCCTATATAATACATAAGTGATTGACAAAAAGGTATATATCACTGCTATGATATGCCGGGTCATCTCCCTGATAGACTACATATAGCTGATCTGAAGGTAATATATCACTGCTATGTAGCTGCTGGTCACCCTCCCTGATAGAATACATAGTATTGGTAAGTATCATATATCAATTGCATTATGCTTGCCGGGTCCCCTCCCTGATAGCATACATATAGTGATTGGAATGCGTATATATCACAATGCTATATGTATATAGTTGCCTCCCTGATAGAATACATACGTGATTTGAAGGTATATATCACTCCATATTTAGTGTCCGGGTCCCTCCCTGATTAGAACTACATAATTGCATTAGGAAGGTATATATCACTGCTATGTATGCTGGGGTCATCCATCTCTGATATGAATACATCAGATGATGGAAGGTAATATATCACTGACCTATGTAGTGCCTCACCACTCCCATCCCTGACTAGAATACATAGATGATTGAAGGATATATATCACTGCTATGTAGTGTCGGGTCTCCCCTGATATAAGACATAGTGATTGGAATGTAATATCACTGTCTATGTAGTCTGGTCCCTCCCTGATAGAATACCTAGTGATTGGAAGGTATATATCACTGCTATGTATGTCTGGTCCCTCCCTGATGGAATACATAGTGATTGGAAGGTATATATCACTGCTAGTAGTGTTGGGTCAACCTTCCTGATGAATAAACCCAGTGGATTGGGAATGTACTATATCATGCTATGTAGTGGCAGGAGGGTCCTCCCTGATAGACCAATACTAGTCTACATAGTTGTTGGTAGATCGAATGGAAATTGTATGGAGTGATCTAAAGGTGTATGGGGGGACTTAAGACTGTCAGCCTTAACAATGACGCCCCACCATCCATCATGGGTTCCAGGAAATTTCACACCTCCGTATATATTAGCTGCCGCCGTTGGATTCATAATCAAATCTCAGGAAAGACTAGAGATCCAGCGGTATATTTTCTCCCACACAAGTCTATTTTATTATAAGTCGCACATACGCCATTCCTGATTTATTCGCCAGCGCCGGGCCGGTTAATGATTCAATATTAATTTTATCTTGGCTCCCTCCGTTGTGTGTGCGATTATTTGTGGGGTTTTCTCCACGACGCCATGTCCTGCTTTTAAAAGATCTGTTAAATTCTTCTTTACAAAAGACAAATCAATACTGCAATTCATGTGCTAAATTGGTTTCTTTCTTTCTTTAGGTGAATTTACAACGCAATGCTCTATTATTCTTTAATAAAAAGCGGTCTGGACAATATAAAGAACTGTGTTCAGATTTTCTGCACATATACTTAGAAGAGAAGGATTGTCTATCCCTAGGAGGAAAAAAGCTGGATTTCCATATAAGCCAAAGTATTATCCTCCTGGGGGTTTGTCACAGATCCCCACAGGGCCAGAGGATCTGTGTCTGCAGCCTCTGCATTACCTGCATCTAGATCCTGCAACGTCAGGCAGTGTGAGTGGGTGCACTATGTTTACTAGCAGGTAGGTTATATACAGGCATTCTTCATCACCCAAATGGCAGGGAGGGGGCATACAGCTTCAGCATCTATAGTTACAAACACATGCCTAACCAGCCAGCTGGGAGTGGACAGAGGTA
The DNA here is from genome assembly GCA_036250615.1 of Ptychadena robeensis. Classification (NCBI taxonomy): domain Eukaryota; kingdom Metazoa; phylum Chordata; class Amphibia; order Anura; family Ptychadenidae; genus Ptychadena; species Ptychadena robeensis. The sequence goes on along the minus strand of CM070033.1, from coordinate 5,854,442 downwards.
GATCGAATTTTTTGACTCGCTAACTTTGTGATTGCAAAGCCTCTGAAAATGGTATTAAAGGCCCCCATACACGGGTCGGATTCCAGCCGGATTCCGGGCCGATCGATTCCGGGCGCGTGCACACGAAACGATCGTGCCGGAATCGTGTGCAGCCCACCTTGTCCGATCGATCACGTCCGATCGTTCAGGGGCCCAGAATCGGATCCGACAGAGAACCAACATGTTGGTCTTTTTGATCCGATTCTGCACACATCAGGGGGAGTTGCCATTTGTGAGGTGGACAATCGGACACGGAATCGTCCCGGAATCCGTTGGACAAGGTGGTATGCAGCGATCGGATTCTCTTAATTGGCCGATCGATCACACCTGCGATTCCCGCCGGAATCGCCGGAATCGATCGGATAGGTGATCGAGCGGCCATGGAATCCGACTGTGTATGGCTGGCTTTAGTTTTGTCTTGACTTTGCATAAATTAAATTTTGACTTGACTTTGAACCTAATTTATGCAAAAACTATTTATGTAAAGCTAGCCATACACGTGTCGATTCCCGACAGTCGATCAACCATCCGATCGATTCCGGTGAAGCCACAGGCGTTAATCGATCGACCAATCAAGTCTGTGCCTACCACCTTAGGCCACCGATTCCTGGACGATTCTGTTACCAGTCGATCGATTCACAAATGTCAACGCCCCTTGATGTGTGCTCAATCGATCAGAAAACACCAACAGGTTGGTTCTCTGGCCGATCCGATTTGGGGGCCATGTCGATCGGGCGGGGTCGATCGGTCAATGTGGGCTGCACTCGATTCCTCACCGATCGTGCACGCGCCTGGTGATAGATCGGCCAGGAATCGTGTGGGAAGTCGACCTGTGTATGGCCACCTTTAGAGACATACTTTTTTTTGGAGTATACGCCCAACCCTTCTCTACATCTTAAGCAAGTTTGGTGATGATACCATGTTCAGGGGCTTTAAAATTAACTCAAAATCATAGAAATGGTCGAATTTAAATTCGACCATCTCTAGTAGCCACAGCTCTCATCCAAGATGTGGTCAGTCTAGGAGGGGAAGCTTTATCCAGTTGATGGGCTCTCCGGCTCCGGTGACGCACAGCTATCCACACAGGAAGCAGGAAAAAACAGAATGGCCCAGAATATTCTGTAAGACACCATTATATAGACTAAGGCCAAGGAGTTGCCAGTATCAGTAGCTGGGCAGATTAGGTAAGCTACATTTAGACTGGAAGGGCATTGGCTCAACCTCGGGTGACACAGCAGCAGGTGCTGGATACATTCATATATTTTACAGACATAAACAAAATTTTTAGACAATAACCATGTCATGGCCAGACCTATGTACTTACACATTTAAATGAATTTCCACTTCACTACAATCCTAATACCTTCCTGGTCTCAGAGGGTTAAGTCTCCTACAAGTGCGCTCCCTCTGCTGGGCATCAATGACATCAATGATGCTGGGGAAGTGGGCCGGGAGACTGATGCACCTACATTAACATGGAGCTCTATGGCGCACCCCCTCCTGCTCCTTTGGCGTCACCCCCCCCCTCCCCTCCTGCTCCTTTGGCGAAACCCGGAAATGCTGCAGAAAGCTGTGGATGTGGAGCATTCATGACGAACTGGGGAACTAAGGAGGTTAAGCAAGTCTGTGTTTACATCCAGCCTCCTTGCTTGTTGACTTCCTGGTTCCAGACTCTGCCTGTCCAATGGATTCTCCCTACCTCTTGATCCTCTGCACTTCATCCTGGTACCTCTGCTAACTTCCCGGCTTCAGACTCTTGGCTCATCCAACGGACTTTCCTTATCTCTTAACCCTTGGCACTATGTCTCGGTATCTCATCAGCTGCCACATTTATTTTTTCTTCAAACGTAATTTATTTTGGTACATAATTGTGTGTTTCAAACATAATTATATTCAGGATGTCTACTAGACCCTTGTACGGGCATATTTTAGGAAGTTACAGGCCTACAACCTAAATTCCAAGTAAGTCTATGGTGCAGTTATGGTACAGAAATCTGGACCTTTACAAGAGCGCTAGGGAGGTTAAGGCTGGGTCTACACTATACCGCCTCAGCAACCGCAGGGACATTATGGGCACGTGTGCGTGCCCATAGCGCCCACCTGCTGTTTGAGTGCTGTTTAGGGCGCGGTATTGCTGGCACTACAATACCACATCCTATATGTTTTAAAACACATCGGGCGTGGTTTGCGCGTCACACACCACATCCATTGGTAAACAACAGCTCACCGGCAGGCCATCCAATAATTGAGAGCATCAGCTCACGGGCAGCCAAGTCTCCGTTGTGGCTGTGGAACGCCCCCAGATCCCCAACGCCCAGGTGGGCGTTGTCTATCGGCTCTGGTGTCACACTCAACTGCGGCCATGACGTGCCAGTCTATACTTCCCCATAGGGGATTACAGGGGGGACGGCTGCACTGCGCAGTTTTCCCTGTGGTCTACACCTTCTTTTGTAAAGTGCAGTCCCAGCAGCAAAAAAAGCTCAGTAAAGCTTTACTTTGAAGTTGATTTGTTTGGAAACAGTTTGTATATCCATGAATGCCTGTGGTCTGCCTACAGGTGTCATGTCTTTCTGAAATACAGGGGCATGAGATGAATTAGAAACAAACAGGCGTAAGGCATATATCTCAGCAGACGCATTCAGCATCTAATACATCAATGAGATTTTTTGCGGTTTTCATTTTGTGATCTGCGAATGGAATTTACACTTTAATCACTTACTATGTCAGCGATCCGTGAATCAATATGTCTCACCCTACAGGCTGACTCTGGGTGTCTATCAAAGTCTTTTTTCATCAACAGCAGGCTTTGTATTGGACTCAAAACAACAAAATATTTACGCATACGGACTGTTAACAAAGTGGGGTCAAAATACGATTCGGTGGCTTGGGTAGTAAACAGGAAGTTGTGATTTGTTTTATTTTAAAGCACTATATATCCGTTATCATGTATAGCAGTGGTGGGCAACTGTAGGCCCACAAGTGCGGCCCTCTGTATCACTAACATCGGCATAACATCGATCCAGACCCTCCCCTTGTCGACATATCTCAGCAGGTGGTGGACCAGATCCCCACAGGCAGTCAAAACCGACAGCACCCCCCCCCCTCCTGCCCCTGGGTGCAGCGCTCATATGTAGACCTGGTTTCCCTGATCAACATTGACAATTTTATTGATGTAGGAGCGCCAAAGATGATTAGGAAAGCCGGGTCAGCGTGTGACCACTTCACAGGTGAGTTGCTATGCCCTATGCATTAACAGGTTTTGGGGGAGGACCAAGAGGGGCCGCTGCTGAACAACGCCCAAAGGCCCCCGGGTCGCAGGTTGGGCACCTAGGATGTATAGCGTTGAGCACGAATATTCCAATATATTGTTTGAATATTAGCTATCTGACATTTCGCAATATTTTGTGACTGTTGTGCCGGATATTTGCAATGGCGAATATTTAAAATGTTACATTTTAAAATGTTACGGCATACATTGTGCCTATAATGGATGTACGCAATGCGCACAACGCTAGGACTGGCTAAGAACAAAGAATGAATCTGAAGCTGTGAAGTGAATATTTGCGAATAGCTATGCGCGATGTAAGTAGAATTGACTTAGAATCAATCAGTAGAATAAAATTTTACGAATTTTGAATGTGCCCTAAAGCAGGGCGGCTATCTGAAATTTCGGGGCCCTATACTAGGCCCACTTACCCTATAAACACACACAACCCCCCTGGCTGTCCAATTTAGTACATTTTTTTTTGTGCCAAAAGAGGTACTAAAAATTTAACCACTAGTGTTGAACTTGAATATTCTAATGCCTAATATTTTTCACGAATATTGAGAATTCACGAATATGTTGTTGGATATTCGCGATTTCTAGTATTCGCGGTATGGCCATGTATTGCGACCATTAATTTCGCAATGCTTATATTATTTTTGCATTTGCAGTGATGTTTCCGCAATGCATGGTCATACCGCAAATATTCGAATATCAAATCGAATATTAGTAGAATTATTCGCAAAATATATAGCATATTTGAATATTGCCTATGCCGCTCATCACTAGTACCCTCCTTGGCTGGTTACCAAAACATCCACAAGATGGCGCTGTCGCCTGTTTACATTTCATCAGTGGATTCCAGCTCAGCAATATGATGTCACCTTCTCATGCCCTCCCGTCCCAGAGACAGGTACTGCATACATGTGATACACAGTTTGTGACTCTGACTGAACAGTGGAATTTGCTGGCTCCTGTGTAGATTGGCACTTCTCTCCTAGTATCGCCTGTCTGCGCGCACACTCGTCGACTCCTCGTGAATCCCCTACCAAACTACGCATGCAAACAGAGAGGGCACTGTGTGCCTGCTTGGGCATGTGTGCAATAGGCTCGCCATCACAGTACTAGAGGACCAAGTTGTTGGTAGGAAGTACTGACAGCAGCATCGAGGATGGGGAACCTGGTTGCCATGCCGAGTGGTTTAGTGAAGGCGGAGAGGGGAGGAATCCTGTGTCTCACCCTAACTCTTCACACACCTCTTGAAAGCTGCATCCATCCACTCAGGCAAGATGAGGAAGAGACTAACCTTGGTTCAAAGGACATCCATGTCGATCGCCATGGAGGGGTCAGCCCGGGACCCAGAAGAAGAAGGGAGTACCTTGCTCCAAGGTAAGCGGTAGAATACTGGCTCTAGCTAGCAGTGATGCTACTGTGTCTGTTACCTTTAGTAAAATCCTGTGTTTCTGCAAGCCCTCATTCTGAACCTATGTAGTTTGCATGGGGGGCTCATTCTGAACCTATGTAGTTTGCAGATGGGGGCCTGCAAGCAAAGTTTGGGAACCACTGCTATACATAATGTGTTGCATTTACCTTTAAAAAGCTTTGGGACATCTTGAGACCTTTTGAGGGCCTACTAGATATACATCTTTGTGGCCCTCAAGAAAAACTAAAACCCTATAACACCCTGTACCAGTTTCTGTAGATTGGGAAATTCTATTTGAACAATTTAAGTAACTTTTATTTATCTTACAAAATAAATAAATAATGCATAGCCATCACAATGAACCCTTAAACATCCTTCTAGATGCAGCCCAGTGCATGGGGCTCTGACTTGGATGACAAATCAAATATGAAACGCTTTCACGTCTACAGCTCAGTTTTGTTTTACATCACCTCCAATTTAATCCCAGATCTTCCTAGAACCTGACAAGACTAAGAATGTTATGTGACGTGACGAGATTACCCAGACGAGTGCAATCAGTGCATGTAAAACACGAGACAGCTGCAAAGTACTAGATGGAACCTGCGCTCCAGTATGGGAGAGAGCTGAAGATAAAGGTGATAAATGATCGTTTGTATGTATACAAAGAGGACATACCTGTGAGATCATCTGTAGGCCAAGAACCAAGATCACATGCCTTACAGGTATATTCATCAAATACAATCTCATTCTCCTTACAAGGTGTGCACGTCCAGCAGCAGCTAACCTCTCCTTTACGTATGACCTGTAAGACAACACAGACGTTACAGATAGGATAGATAGATAGAGAGATAGATAGATAGAATATAGCTATCTCAGACTCGATCGAATACTCGATAGCTAGCTCGCTAGCTAGCTCGGAGACTCGCTCGCTCCGGGTGCTCGACTTCGCTAGCTCGCTCGCTCGCTCGCTCCCTCGCATCGCTCGCTCGCTCGCTCGCTCGCTTCCTCGCTCGCTCCTCGCTCGCTAGCTCGCTCGCTCTGGATCGCTCGCTTTCTGGGCTCCTCGCTCGCTAGACATCGATAGATAGATAGATAGATAGATAGATAGATAGATAGATAGATAGATAGATAGAATCCTACAGAATAAAACAATGCGCCTCACCTTGATCTGTCCTTTGGCACAGGGCTCACTACAGACAGATCGGATTATGGAATTCTTACTAGACCAAATTTCATCGTCATCCATTTTCAATTCTCCGTTGTCCCAGCTTCCAACGTTGATATAATCAAAGTAATCTTTACCCATTTTCTTAAAATTCATGATCTCATACCTACATAAAAGGATAACATTAGACAGAATCTGGGAAGGGACACCTTTGTCGTTGTCCATGGTACAAGCACACCGTGAGGTCTCTGAAAGGGAAAGAGTCTGGTTGACCGGTGTACTGGCTCACCATTGGACAGAATGTATTCTCAAAATTTTTGCATTATATCATATTCGCCAAGTTTGCCAAACTCTACAGTTGCCTTGATGGGGTTGATGTAGTCATGTTGGTACGAATTGACGAGGTTGGGCCCTCCAGATAGATTCTACATTCCCACCATCACAGTTTGGAGTCCTCACAAGAACTGGAGGTGGGGGGAAATCTTCCGTATGGGACCAGATAGATTCTACATTCTCACCATCACAGTTTGGAGTCCTCACCATCACAGTTTGGAGTCCTCACCATCACAGTTTGGAGTCCTCACCATCACAATTTGGAGTCCTCACAAGAATTGGAGGTGAAGGGAAATCTTCCGTATGGGACTTGGCAATAACTTAGATAAGTAGGAAATATCTCTCCTGTTGCATCTCTTGGGTAGAAAATGAAAAGTCTCTCCCATGTCACACAGATACCAAGCAATGTTTTACCTTTCCATACATATTCACATATATTTGAACCCACGATAATACCTGTGACTCTCCAGAATTCCAGTGTCCTTGTAACTTTCTGCTTACTGAACTGAAATATCAAAAAATTTTATCAGCCTTTCCAACTCTATTCTACAGAGCTCTCCTTATGGAATGGAGATGAAGAGACGGTGAGATGGCCTTTTAACCTAAAAGTGAAGGCGGGCCAATCATGACAACACTGTCCCCTAATAGATAAGGTACAGTGAGTGTTGTTGTCCAAAGTCAAGTTACTGTTTACCAGGGACAATACATTTTGGATAGAATAGGTAAATTAATAAATAATTTGGGTTACAAAAATGGTGGTAGTATAAAAGCCATAACTGGCAACCACTTATCCTTGCTCATCTATTTCTAGGATGTAAACCATGCCAGGACCTCTTTAGGGTGGCCATGGTTTTCACCAGAATGTCCCAACATGTATGTAACGTTATATTATTGATGAAAGGATGGCAGTAAGAATAGTAACATTTGTTGGGTTTCCTATTGCTGGAACTCAATGTTATTTAGGGGTCAAATGTCCTTAGTTTGGCTAACTGCATAATGGTGTCAATCACCAAATTGCACGAATTGCAATTGATTGGGCTTTATCTTCTGTTCTTCAAACTGTAGATCATGGACAGAATCTCTACTCCTCCCTGCCTTATAACAAATGACCAGGAGTGTACATAACTTTTTTAGTGAGCTAGCCATATGTAGGGTGGTCTTCTTCACTGTCTCCCTCACTGTCCTCTGTGTCAGCTTCCTGCTTAGTAGATTCTGCTGCAGATGGACCTTCCTGTTCCTGATTGATCCTCCAATTAGCTGTCTCCATCCACAGGTCACCAGCTGGCTTTGGGTCACATGTAACTCTCACAGTACAACACAGTTTGAACCCCCAGATCTCATACCTCAGTAGTACAACCCTGACATTTTCTATCTTAGTAACTAACCCCTGAGACTACCTGCAGTCCAATGTCCACCTTTCATAATCATATTTCAGCTGTCACACAGTGCTTTTCTCTTGTCAGATTTTACCCTTACATATGCCTACTCTGACCTTCAACCAACAGATCTCCAACACCCTTAGAAGTTCGATCTTTTTTTTGATTAGTAATTCACTCTCCCATTTTCACCCCCCTAACTGCAACCTTTCATAAGTGTTAATGTTTCCCAGTGGTTATGCAACTGACATAAATTGTATACATTTAACAATTAAAGGTGAAAGAATTTTGGTAATCTAAAAAAAATTACTTTTACAGTAGTATATACATGATAAGGTGCGTTGTTTGTACAGCTATTTAATGTTCCCTGCAATACCATGTTCAGCCACAAGAAGCCCCTAGTGAACACTTGCCTAGAGATGGTTGAATTTTTCGACTTGCTAACTTTGTGAGCTGATTGCACACCCTTTGAAAGTGGTATCATCACCAAAATTGCTGGAGATGTAGAGAAGGATTGTGGGAACATTTGAAATTTTTTTTTTGCTCTAACACATGTAGTTTTTGCATAAATGAAGTTCAAAGTTAAAGTTGAAATTCTGATTTTCGAGATTTTGACTTGACTTTGAACTTAATTTGTGCAAAAACTATTTGTGTTAGAGACATACTTTCTTTTTTGTAGTATACCCCCAAGCCTTCTCTACATCTCCAGCATGGTGTTGATATCATGTTCAGGGGCTTTGCAATTAACTCCCAAAAATGTAGAATTTTTTTTCGATCATCTCTATTGCCGTCACAACACAGGCTTCTTTCTCACACACCAGGAAGGGAGGGGGCTGACAGCCAGTCTCCTCAGGGGCACCTGATAGCCTGGACCCCAAATACCTCCAAGATGTTAGTACGCAAATGCGCTTAGTAACAATAATGCAGGTACGCAGAGCTAGATTTTGGCCCCTTTTTGCATACCTGCGTACCACTTATGTGCACCCCTGCCAATGACCCTAGCAAGTTAATACATTTGAGATATAATAAATTGAAATAAAACAGACAACCCTACCTTCCAGGCGAGTCGCCATTTTCATCAAACCTAACGATATCATTAGCCACTCCTGTGAAATTAACTCTCATGAGACAATCTAGAAGTTTCTGCCCGTCTATAGGTTTCATAGCATCACAGAGACCGGCATATCCCGGACAGAGGGCGGTCTGCATGGTGTGGAGTCCATACGCCATGGCATATAAAGCATTGATGACAAAACCCATCTTGGAATCTTGAGTGTATTGATAAGTCAAGGAGAGCCGAGCTGAAAGAAAAGAAGGAAATATTTGTTCATAATAATAAGATACCTCTTACTTGTGTTTTCATTATCTTCATTAGTACATATTATAAAATTGTCACCCCGGTCATGTTCTGGGTTGTAGATAGGAGTAGATCAAGAAAATTCTAATTCCTACCTATTGACCATGACATGCTCAGTTCCTTCCTAGCGCTCTGCTGAGGTCCAGATTTCTGTACTAAAAGTGTATATATATACAGTGCTGCTTGAAAGTATGTGAACCCTCCAGACATGGTCACTGTTT
>CM070033.1:5728134-5738777 GCA_036250615.1 Ptychadena robeensis | reverse complement strand
AGCATACTTAGGGGCAGTGTTGTATAGTGTATTTTCTCTATTGTCTTAATAAACCAATCTCGATCGCAAAGACAAACCTCCAGAGCAACTTCAGTTCTCAGAGACAGTGGCCTGATTTATTGGGAAATGTACAGACCATATACAACGGTGACAATCACAGGTTATCGCAACCTTCAATGCATAGATCTCTCTCTCAACTTTCCTTCAAAGAATATTCAGACAGCATACACAGGGGAAGTCCAAGGGAGATTGGAGCAAGCCTTCTGTCCACCCTCTGTCAGCAAAACCAGCCTCCCTCCAAGAGCCAGAAGAACATCCAGACATGGGGCAGCATCTGGGCATCGTCTACTCATTCTCTGTTCCGACCGGGAGAGAGAAGGAGTAGAGGAGACTCACCAGCAACCCCCCAGGATAGCTCTCTTTTGGGGGGGAAGGGGGGTGCTGGCGAGTCTGCTCTACTCCTTCTTTCTCCCGGTCAGAACAGAGAATGAGTAGATGATGCCCAGATGCTGCCCCATGCCTGGATGTTCTTCAGGCTCTTTTTTTTATTAGAAAAATAATAAATAAATTGCTCAGCGACAAGTCACTGGGCGGGCCAGAGTGCAGCATGGCGAGTCTCCTCTACTCCTTCTCTCTCCCGGTCAGAACAGAGAATGAGTAGACGATGCCCAGATGCCGTCCCACGTCTGGATGTTCTTCGGGCTGTTTTTTTTTTATTAGAAAAATAATAAATAAAGTGCTCAGCGACAAGTCACTGGGTGGGCCAGGGTGCAGCATAGAGCAGTAGTGGGCAACTAGGTTGCTATCGAGGGCCACAAGTGTGACTTGTAGAAGCATTTTATAATGACAGCAGGCAGAGTTAGAAGACATTATTCTTAATTTTTAAATGACAAAACTTGTTTTAAATGATACTTCAGGCATTAGGGAAATCTGTAGTGGGGGTAAGGCACATTTTGTGTCAGATATTTCATCAAAGCCTTTGAGGATATCTATGGGGCACATAACCTTTTTTCAAAGTGGAGGACCAAGGAGGGCCGCTGAAGAATGCCCAAAGGGCCGCATGTGACCCCCGGGCTGCAGGTTGGGCATCTGGGGCATAGAGTTATGCCTGCCATACACACGCCGATGTGTGCAGGCAGACTACCCCCGATGTCGCTCCGGGAGGCTAACGTGATGACGTCATCACGTTAGCCTCCCATTGCATTCTGGGGCCTCACAATCGGCCAGGCACCCTTTGTGTGCCGGCCATAAGCAGCGATGGAGACGCCGTCTTCATCGCTGCTTATGGCAATCGGCTCCCATCGGCTCAGATTTTCCGACATGTCGGATCTCTGGCCGGCTGAGAAGTGGGGCGACAGGGATCTGTCGCCCCATGTGGGGACATGCCGATAAACGGCCGGATTTTAACCTGACCGACGGCGAGAGCGAGCACGCCCGTCGGTCAGATTAAAATCCGGCCGTTTATCGGTATGTGTATGGCCAGCATAACCAATGTTTGTAAACAAACTTCCCCCGAGCTACACTCGGGGTTACCACCAAGGAAGTTAAGAGGCTTCAGATGCAAAACTTTACTGGAGCCATCTCCCATAGTACATATCAGGCAGCATTACAATGAAAGTAGAATTTTTATGGATAGCATCTCATTATGTTCTTTATGGGAATACACTACTCTATGGTTTGTAACTTCACAGAATCCTCCCTCTGTAGTTCTCAGAACAGGAGATCATAATACAGAGAAGAACCATGAAAAAGCCCGCTAGATATGACTACAATGGATACAAACGTCAGATAAGGACAAAGTGCTTTCTTTGTTTTTGCAGAGTTGTAAAATTTCCTAGATATAGGAATTTACTGTATGATTCTCACACATTGCCTGAAGTCACACTTCATCTCAGTGGTATGCGCTAGGACATTCCAAAAAGCATGTGAAAGCTGATCATACACCAGAACAATACCTGACCAAGAGACCAAAGGAACAAAGACCACCATTCACACATAACTGGAGGGGTACATCATATTTTTCTCAGTCCGTCTTTGTTGAGATGGTAGTATTAGAAAACGCATGCACATTGAAATGTTTGTATGGGTACATGTTCAAAGAAACATTATATGGACATAAGTATTGGTACATTTGGCCAGTATGCCACACAATGTTCCTATCTCCAAGTGGTACTCTGGTACTCAAAAACTAGCTCTACGTACGCATTATTGTTACACAGCTCATATGCGTACTAACAACTTGGAGGCGCTCCGTGTCTGGGCGACCGCAGCTTAATGTTAAATGTATACAATTTATGTCACTTGGATAACCTCAGGGAAATATGAATAACTATGAAAAGGTTGCAGTTAGGAGTGTGACATTGGGAATGTAAATTAATAATCCAAAAAAGAAGATTGGACTTCTAAGAATTCTTTGACCAGAAACCAGGTAGAGAAGCCGGTCTACAGTGAAAGAAAACCTGCTTAACCCGGAAGTGACATCATGTCCGGATATCAAACTGGAAACTGTGCGTTCCAGGTACCGGAAGTGACATAACTGACGTCACTTCCTTTTCTTTTTTTTCTCGAACAGGTAGACGTCGGACTATTTTAAAAGTCCGACTCGCCTGTTGGCGGACGGATCTGGCCGAAGTTCGGCCATCACTATTGATGAGGTTTGGCTTACAATCTCTGATAAAAGTAACCCTACAAAATTAGAATGAGGGCCAGTCTAGTTTTTCCCCGCCACAACTCACCATGTCTTCATGGACTTTGTTATGAGCAATGGGGCACAGTCTTCACCAAGCCTTCACCAAACTGTCTAGCATATTTCTAGATATGCTGAAGCATTAAGATGAAGCATGAGAGTATCCTGTTGGTGGAACGAAGGGGCCTAGTCCAACACCTGGAAAACATACTATTATTGCTCTCCTATCAATCTTTCCAGTTGTTATAATGGAATCAGTCAGGTTTTGTTCTCCTAGCTGAATGCAGACCCATCAGACTTCCAGGTATAGATGCATAATTCATTACTCCATAGATCATGTTTTCACATCTCCAATATCCAATGGTAACATGATTTACACCGCTCTCTCCTCGGAACTGTGCTTGATGATGTAATGCTTGTATGCAGATACTCGTCTATGGAAACCCATTCCATAAAGTCTTAAGGCCCCCATACACGGGTCGGATTCCGACCGGATTCCGGGATGATCGATTCCGGGCGCGTGCACGCGAAACGATCGTGCCGGAATCGCGTGCAGCCCACCTTGTCCGTCCGATCACGTCCGATCGATCAGGGGCCCAGAATCGGATCCGACAGAGAACCAACATGATGGTCTTTCTGATACGATTCTGCACACATCAGGGGAGTTGCCATTTCGGAAGTAAGCGATCGGACACGGAATCGTCCAGGAATCCGTGGGACAAGGTGGTATGCAGCGATCGGATACTCTTAATTGGCCGATTGATAGGAGCTCCGATTCCCGCTGAGATCGCCGGAATCGATCGGATCAGTGATCAATCGGCCATGGAATCCGACACGTGTATGGCTAGCTTTAGTTTTATGCTTGGGTTGATAGCTTAGGAAGTTTGGAACTTCAATTACTAGTCAATAAAGTGCTGGTTATTTTTAACACATGGTATACTATGTTGTAGAGATGGGATTTTTTTGTTCCACATATATTTATATTTGTTTCTTTGTTGTTTTTCTTTTTTTTAGCTATCTCCTGCAGTACTCTTTCTCACCACTTGATGTCCTCAGTCTGACATCCATCATCATGCAATCGTTTTTCTCTCAGTCCAGGCGGCCCTTGATCCTTCCAGCCTTTGAATGGACAGTGCAAGGAGAATGAGCAGATGAGCTCATGTTATTGTCACTCCAATTTCTCCTACTATCAGCATGCTTCTTGTCAGAACATGTACTGTCTCTTTCTCCCTCACATCATCCTTTATACCCTTGGTTCCTAAACTTTCCCTGCAGGGCCCCCTTTTCTATGTAGGAATTATTGAGCCCCCCTCCTTATTCAAACACAGGTTAAGAATGAGGGCCCGCGCCCCCCTGGAATTCTTTTGCAGCCCCCCAGTTTGGGAACCACTGCTTTATACACAGGGATTGGAAAATCCAAATGCCGCATCCAAATCAGGTATATCAGGTTAAACATGTTGAATTTAAAAATGTACCGTATTTTTCAGACCATAAGACGCATTTTTCACCCCCAAATCGGGAGGGGTGCCTGTGTCTTATGGTCCGAATGCGAGACACCACCAGCTCTCCCGGCAAGGAGATTAGCCGGGGAGCTGGAGGAGCTGTCAAGATAAGAGATGCCGGACTTCGTCCGGCTCTCCCATCTGTACTGTATAATTGCCTATGCCAGCAGAGCTCAGAGCCCTCCTGTCATAGGCAATGAAGAGAGAGAGATAGATGAACGGACACAGAAACAGCCAGACGGAGAGCGGAGGAAAAAAGACTTCCTGCCCCCCTCCTTCTGATCAGTGCTGTGTGTACTGATGCTAGTGACACCTACTGGATGAATTGAATATTGCATTTATTAAACCCATTGCATGAACCCAATTGATGTGAAAACGTATTTTTTTTCTGGTTTTCTGCTCTAAAAACTGGGTGTGTCTTATAGTCCGAAAAATACGGTATGTAATGACATATTCATTTATAATTCAATATATATAATAAATGCCTAGAGGTCATATTTAAGTATTAAATTTTTAGAGAACCAGCGTATAGTAAACCGTCTTTGACATATGAACAAATAAAAACCCAGTTACTAAAACACATTCACATCTGAGGAGTTAAACGAACAACGTCCGGAATTCTTTAACCCCCCCAACCTAACAAGCTCCATTTACAATGTGAGAGTCGGCAATCCTTACACATAATTAATCCAATCTCGCTGGTAACACGCGCGCTCGATGTTTATCTCATTAGAAGAAGGTGCGTACATTAGGAAACCATTAAAAAAAGTGACAAATGAAAGGCTGATAATGAGAAGCACAAACTGTTAATAAACAAGGAAACAATGAGGATTGCTGATGTCTGAGGCTTGAAGGGAGTCTCCGCTCTCTGCACTGGTCACTCAGGTCATATATTGCCCAATCAGAAGGGTGAGTCAAGTCATGAGGCTTGATGGCCAGTGTAAGGCGATGTTTCCACATGCGTCAGGACCCCATCTGCTAAGCGTATTGCTTGGCGGGAGGTCCCGACGTAGCACATAGACCTACCTGCTTGGCGGATGCTCGATCTTCACTGCGCCGAGCCACTCCACCGAGGGTACACGCAATTCAGTGCTATGCAGAATATTATTCTAAAGGTAGCCATACACGGATCAATTTGTTACCGATCGATTATAGATCCGATCAACGGCGATAGGGGAATCAGCGTTTGATCAGATCGGGAATTGATGGAGCAGCACCTTGGGAATCCGATTTGTGGTCGATTTGGACATGAGCCGATCTCCAAAATGTCCGATTACACAAAGTCCATCGATCGGAAAGGCTGCTGCATAGGGAGCTATGGGTCCACCAACATACTCTGATTGCCAAACGATCGACTAAAAAAAAACCGACATGTCTGTTCATTGTCCGATTGATCGCCGATTGATTGCCATTATCGCATGGTGATCGATCGGTACAAAATCGAGTGACAAATCGACCTGTGTATATGGGAGCCTTTACACATCTACAGATACCCTTCACATGATAGGTGTATTGCCCCTGGATTGTGGGATCTTTGTTAGTGTTATCACTTCTAGAATAATCCTTTACATAATTATATTGAGGCAAATTCCCATAGAAGATCATTGAACTGGGGGTGCAACATTGGGGGTGACCACTGGGGGCATTCAATGATCTTCAATGGGAATTTACCTCAATATAATTATGTAAATCACAAGATTACCCAGAAATCAATGCGCTCTTGTGACATATTGCCTTGCCTTGAGACTAGAACCCGGAAGTGAGGGAGAGCTGCAGGATTATAATTGCTCATTACAGGTGCATTTTTTTTTTAGCAACGCTCCCTATTATCTGCACTTGGAAAGCGGAAGAGCTGTGACAGATTGCCGGAAGTGATGTCACATGGATCACTTCCTGTAACTTTCCCTTATTCAGGGAAAGTAAGGCACATACGTCGGGACCCCCTCTGCTAAGTGTTTTGCTTGGCGGGAGGTCCGTTGAAGCACATTCACTTACCTGCTCGGCGAATGCTGTGCCTTCACTGTGTGGAGCCGTTCCGCCAATGCAAGGCTGAACGTAGTGGAGTACGTAGTAGAGTATGTTGAGCCTATGCATCGGCAGATGTCTAAACACAGCATCCGCCTAGCAGGTAAGTGAATGTGGTCCTTCGGGATCCCGGCCAAGCAATACGCTTAGCAGAGCGGGTCCTGACATATAGTGGAAACAAGCCCCAAGGTTGACGTGTATGGGCTAAACATTTTATTATTATTATTAACATTTATTTATATAGCGCCAGCATATTATGCAGCGCTGTACAATACATTAGAGTGGAGATACAACACAGTATAACACACAGGTACAGGTAATGACACAGGAGGAGTAGAGGACCCTGCCCGGACGGGCTTACAATCTAATAGGTTGGGGAACAAGGTATACAATAGGTGGTCGTAGATGCCCCGTTGGTCGTACTTTGCCCTCAACTGCTCTAGGCTGTACCTATTAATTTATTGAAGTTACTCGATCCATGTTGCAATGACACCCACCACCCAGGAACTGCCACCCTATTACATTCCTTCAGGTAAAAAAGCCAGGCGTTGCCCCTAAACCGTCCATTAAACATCATTACTTGGTCACTTGGTGATGAAGCCATCACCAATGGGTTCCCCTGGGCTCCTGATCAGTAAGTGGTGCAGATTGTCCCTCTGGGATCTCTCCTTCCAATAGTTTCCTTCAATAATAAAGGACTAAACATTTGGTATATCACTGGCATTTGTTTTTTACCTTGTTGATTTTATTTTATTCAAGACAGGAGTTATGAACCAAGTCACAAATGGATGATCTCTCCTCATTTAGACCAAGGGGAACCAATTCATGGATGTCATATGAAAACAGAGCATTTCATTAACTTCCAGGGCCACCCCCAGTTCTAGCTGAGCGTTGTCAGATCACCGTATGGGAAAACTTATTTTTAATGGTTTCCATGGAAACACTGAAAAGTACCGCTCCACACCGAGACTTCTGTATACATGGAATAACTATTGTAAGTGGGACATGATCGGCTGGTAGTGACAGCACTAAACCAAGTACGAGACAGGTAGGTACACCGAGGAACTATGCAGATTTGCTCTGCGTTCTTGTTGTGGAAGATAGAAAAGAAATACAGTTCCCATACAGGAGAGCTTGTTATTAAACAGAGGCCAATTCCTGACCAATAGGATTCCCCTAATTGGTTCTCTGAAACAAAGCAAGTTCTTAGTCTTTCACGGCAAAATCTAGGGATGGACTAAAATTTATGTAATTTCCACCCAACATATGAAGCATTAAATGGAGGCATATTCCCACCCAAGATATAGACCTAAAAATGGAGGCCTATTCCTGCTCAAGATATAGACATAGAAATGGAGGCTTATTCCACCTTGAGATATTGACCTGGAAATGGAAGCTCATTCCCACCCAAGATATAGACCTAGACCTTCTTACCAGTCAATATATGGACCTATACCAACCCGAGAGATGTACCGTGCATAAAAATGGAGGCTTATTCATACCCAAGAAATAGACCTAGTAATGGAGGTTTTTTCCACCCAGGATATAGGCCTAGAAATGGAGGCTTACTAACACTAAAGATATGGACATAACAATGGAGGCTTATTCACACCCAAGATATAGACCTGAAAATGGAGGCTTATTCACACCCAAGATATAGACCTGAAAATGGAGGCTTATTCACACCCAAGATATAGACCTGAAAATGGAGGCTTATTCCTGCCCAAGATATAGACCTAAATATGGAGGCTTATTTCTGCTCAAGATATAGACCTAGAAATGGAGGCTTATTGCACCTTGAGATATTGACCTTGAAATGGAAGTTCATTCCCACCCAAGATATAGACCTAGACCTTGTTACCAGTCAATATATGGACCTATCACAACCCAAGATATGTACATAAAATGGAGGCTTATTCCTATCCAAGAAATAGACCGAGTTGGAGTTTTTTTTCCACCCAGGATATGGACCTAAAAATGGAGGCTTATTGCAGCTTGAGATATTGACCAAGAATTTAAGGCTTATTCCCACACAAGATATAGACCTAGAAATGGAGGGTTATTTCCAACCAATGTATTGATTTAGAAATGAAAACTCATTCACACCCAAGATATTGATAAACATGGAGGCTTATTCACACCCAAGATATGGACCTAGAAATGGTTGCTTTTTCCAACTTGAGATATTGACCAAGAAAGGAGGCTTATTCCACCTTGAGATATTGAACTGGAAATGGAAGCTCATGATCACCCAAGATATAGACCTAGAAATGAAGGCTTATTCCTGTTCAAGATAAAGATCTAGAAATGGAGGCTTATTGCACCTTAAGATATTGACCTTGAAATGGAAGCTCATTCCCACCCAAGATATAGACCTAGACCTTGTTACCAGTCAATATCTGGACCTATCCCAACCCGAGATATGTGTATAAAAATGGAGGCTTATTCCTACCCAAGAAATAGACCGAGTTGGAGTTTTTTTCCATCCAGGATATGGACATAATGTGGAGGCTTATTCCAGCTTGAGATATTGACGAAGAAATTAAAGTTTATTCCCAATCAAGATATTGACCTAGAAATAGAGGCTTATTCACACCAAAGATATGGACCTAAAAATGGAGTCTTATTCACACTTAAGATATGGACCTAGAAATGGGAGCTTATTCCCACCCAAGATATAGACCTAGAAATTGAGGTTTATTCCTGCTCAAGATTAAGACCTGGAAATGGAGGGTTATTCCCAACCAATGTATTGATTCAGAAATTAAAACTCATTCCCATCCAAGATATTGACCTGGAAATGGAAGCTCATTCTCACCCAAGATTTAGACCTAGACCTTGTTACCAGTCAATATATGGACCTATCCCAACCCGAGATATGTACATAAAAATCGAGGCTTACTCCTACCTAAGAAATAGACCGAGTTATTGAGTTTTTTCCACCCAGGATATGGACCTAAACATGGAGGCTTATTCCAACTTGAGATATTGACCAAGAAATTAAGGCCTATTCCCAATAAAGATATTGACCTAAAAATTGAGGCTTATTCCAACACAAGATATAGACTTAGTTATGGAGGCTTATTCCTACCCAAGAAATAAACCGAGTTGTTGAGTTTTTCCACCCAGGATATGGACCTTTATTTATTCCCAATAAAGATATTGACCTAGAAATTGAGGCTTATTCCAACACAAGATATAGACTTAGTTATGGAGGCTTATTCTCACCAAAGATATGGACCTAGAAATGGAGGCTTATTCACACCCAAGATATTGACCTAAAAATTCAGGCTTATTCCCACCCAAGATATGGACCTAAAATTGGAGGCTTATTCCTGCTCAAGGTATAGACATAGAAATGGAGGCTTATTCCACCCAAGATATAGACCTAGACCTTGTTACCAGTCAATATATAGACCTATCACAACCTGAGATATGTGCATAAAAATGGAGGCCTACTCCTACCCAAGAAATAGACAGAGTTGGAG
The DNA here is from genome assembly GCA_036250615.1 of Ptychadena robeensis. NCBI lineage: Eukaryota > Metazoa > Chordata > Amphibia > Anura > Ptychadenidae > Ptychadena > Ptychadena robeensis. The sequence continues at coordinate 5,729,076 of CM070033.1, read as the reverse complement.
TTTTTTCCACTCAGGATATGGACCTAAAATGGAGGCTTATTCCAGCTTCAGATATTGACCAAGAACTTAAGGTTTATTCCCAATAAAGATATTGACCTAGTAATGGAGGCTTATTCTCACCAACGATATGGACCTAGAAACTGAGGCTTATTCCCATTAATTAAGAAATGAAAGCTTACTTCCACCCAAAATATAGACCTAGAAATAAAATCATTTTCTCACCCAAGATATGGACCTTGAAATGGAAGCTTTTACTCAACCAAGATTTAACTGCAACCTTTCATAGTTATTCATGTTTCCCTGCAGTTATCCAAGTGACATAAATTGTATACATGTAACATTTAGCTGCGGCCGCCCAGACACGGAGCGCCTCCAAGTTGTTAGTACACATATGAGCTGTGTAACAATAATGCCGGTACGCAGAGCTAGTTTTGGCCCCTTTTGAGTATCCGAGTACCACTTATGTGCACCCCTGCTGATGCTTCAATCGATGTTCGATTTTTTAAATCGAAGTACAAAATCTAATCGAACCTCGATTGAATGATAAATTGTACCATGTGTGGCTAGCTTAAGTAGAAATATTCCTGCTCATCACCTGACACAGTGGAGGAGGACTGAGTGGGTGCAACAACTATTGTTCTGCTCAGGAGATATGAACAGCTCATCCATGAGCATTGTAGAATAACAAACCTATGACGCTGGTAATAGCAGTTACATTGATATATGTTCTGAAGAAATACTATTGTTATGAACACAGAATATACTACAAGGGTATTAAAGCTTAATTACCAATCTATCTGAAAGCATCTTTCACTGGAGAACTCACCTTCTTGCCAATGCTGTCCTCCACATTGGTCATCAATGGTCCCCTTCAAAGTTCTACTGCTCAATATGTTGATTAAATAACATTTTTCTTCATTGGATATCTTATTTTAGAACCAA
>CM070033.1:5622774-5638219 GCA_036250615.1 Ptychadena robeensis | reverse complement strand
AAATCCGGCCGTTTATCGGCATGTGTATGGCCGGCATAATGCATTTCAATACAACCAATTTAAATTTACCAGCACGTCCAATCCCTTTTCAATAAATTTTTTCCCAATTTTAATTGGTTTAGGCTAATCTAACCATGTGGGCTGCCATAGATTTTCAAAAAAATTGATTGAATTGAGTTGATTGGGTGAAAAATCTAGACGTGTATGGGGGCCTTAAATCTAACCTCAGCATCTATACACATCTTCATGTCTTCTGTAAAATCAAATATTTTATTCTCACATTTTCTGAAGAAAGTTCTTCGGACTTACTGACAGCTGCCAATACAATGCAGTACAATTCTCCTATCTGTAGTGGGGAGATTAGGGGTGTTATTTAAGGATTTCCTGGTGTTGTTTTGGACACTTTGATTGACATCACAATCCAGCTTAAGCATACCTGGTTTTTCTTTGTTGTCGTATCACTGTACTTTGCTATCTGTGTATATAGATATAGCTGGCGTAACTTAAGCCTGTATTCTATAAGGGTATCTGTACAGAAAACAAGTTTATATCATTATCAAACAAGGAAAACTAGAAATTGCCAAGCCATACACGATGTATGAGACCCTATTCCGAAAATCTCCATTCGCTATACCCCGTGTGCATTTTCTGGCTGGGTTAACTGGGTAGTCTGGCACAGCTGAAAATTTGGTGAACATTTGGCAAGCAAAATCATGGTCGTCTTTAGAAACTTCAGGGTCCCATACTAGGTAATTTTTCGAGGCCCCCCACCCCCACACCACACCACATGCTTACCTGCTCTGAAGCCATGGGGACTAAGACGTTGGTAGCATGTCCAACTGGGTTCCTGGTCCTGTGCACTCGATGTTGCTGTCAGGAGGCAGAGCGCATGACGGGGAACCCAGTTGCTATGTTGATGACGGGCATGGCACCAGGCAGCAGACCACTGGGCCCCCCTAGATAGTCATGCTTGGCCAGGATGGCCCCATGTACCGGCCTGAGCAAAAGTCTTGTTAAGCCTGCCATGCACACCCCGACGGGTGCAGACAGACCAGCTCCGATATGCACCGGAATGCAAACGTGATGACGTCATCACGTTTGCACCCTGGTGCGTTATGGGGCCCCTTCAGTCGGCCGGCACCCTTTGTGTACCGGCCATTAGCTTCAATGAAGACGCCGGTCTTCATTGCAGCTAATGGCATCGGCTTCCTTTGGGCAGAGATTATCGGACATGTCCGTTCTCTGGCCGGCCGAGATGTGGGCACATGCCGATAAGCGGCCGATTTTTCCGCTGACCGACGGCGCGAGCACGCACACCCGTCGGTCAGGTGAAAAATCGCCGCTTATCGGCATGTGTATGCCAGGCATAAGGTGAGAAACAGAACTCATAATGATATAACGATACAGAAGTTTGAGTATTTGAATAAAATTTTGAAGATTGGTCAGACCCACCTCCCACACAGCAGATGGGTTGGTACCCTAAGGGTTAGGCTCCACTGTGGGATTTGCTGGTGTGTCCACTCAAGCCTCCATTGACATAGCTTGATGCCTTGATTTCAACGCGACAGAGGCTTGGACCAGCAGATCTGGGGCTCTGACGGTGCTGTCTCCAAAGATCCATTGCCATCAATTGGCCACTTGTGCACTCCGTTAACTAACAGTGGAGCCCTAGCCTAACCGCTCTATACTGCACTTGGTGTCCTACCAACTTACCTAGTTCTACCATAATGTATATCTACCATATATCTACCATAAAGTCATGTTTATCCTCTTTCAGGATACATTTGAATGAATTATCTTTAATAAACAGGCAACTTTAAATGCATACATTTATTGAAAATACATTATATATTACATGTGAATATTACACAGGATCCACAGATATACAGATTGAGGCACACCATAGGAACAGTGATATACCCAACGCGTTTCACCCATTAATGGGGCTTCTTCAGGGACACACTGAGTCAACACTACCACTCTATATATAGAATTGAGATTATTATCAGTAAACCACTTATTCATATGGGTGCTGGGGTCTACATTAAAGAGAAGCAGGTATTAAGCTGCCCATACACGGGTCAATGCCTGTGCAATTAAGAAGCCCTCGAGCGTAGTGCAATGATGCCATGGCGCTGCGCTTGAGCTTCCTTGATTGAACAAGGAATCAAGGCGCAGCTTTTCTACGCCCTCAATCTCCTTAGAAACTTTGGATGGGGAGAGAGATCGAACAGGGTTTACCAACATGTTGGTTCCTTGTTCGATTGAGAAACCCGATTTTTTGAGTTCCCACCCAAGGTTCATTTTGTGTCAATCAGTAAGAATGATTACTGCGATGGTTTGTGCTCGAATAGATACAAAAATTGAGCCATGTATGCCTAGCTTTACTTGCTCTGCTATCATTCATAGGTAGCTGACTACATCCATACAAGGAAAAGAGGAATAACCAGCACAACACGCTATCATATCTCACCGAACACATACATAGCAGAAATCAAGGGCCCCCATACACCTTTCGATTTTTCTGTCAGATTTCCTTTAGATCTCGTTTTGAGGGACTTTCTAAACCATCAAGTTTACCTGTATTCAATCGCAGAGGACCCGGCACTACATAGTTGTTGGTAGATCTAAACGAAATCTGACAGAGAGATCTAAAGGTGTATGGGCAACTTTAGACCTGGTTTACTTGAATGTAGACCCCAACACTCATATCATTTGATGTTTTATTAACCTCCCTAGCGCACTGCATAGGTACAGATTTCTGTACCAAAAGCGCACCATTATGGAATTTTTTTTTTTGTAAAAAAAAATGTACAAAAACAAAATTATTTAAGTATAATTGTTGTATTACTAAAAATGTATTCAATGTAAATTTGTGTTTGTTTTTTTACTTTAAATTGTACTGGTACAGTAATCCTGTGCCCACCAATCCCTTTATTTAACTTATTAACTTTAATTTCCCCCGCCGCCCACCCGAGTGACGTCTCGTGTCACACCGGAGGGCGGAGGACACTGACAGCCGGGATTGCATGAGAGCCTTGGAGCCCCGCCGACGACACCAAAACTGGTGAGCCTGCGGGCTCTGGGCTTAGGTTAGATCACCTGTTTTCAAGGCCCGGACCCCGCAGCGCCCACCCCACTGTCCTGTGTGTCCGGCGGTGGCTCCGACTCTCATGCTCCTCTGCCATGATCTTCCCTACCATGGCAATGATTTGAATTTCCCCCGCCCCCACCGATGTGACGTCCACTCACACGGAGGGGGAGGGATCACTGAGCGCCGGATTGCATAAAAGCCTCGGAGCCGCCGCCGCCGACACACAAGTCAGTAAGTGAGCCTCAGGCTCCAGCTTTATGTAGATCCCTTTTTCAAGGCGTCTACACCTAAACCCGGAGCCCCGCGCGCTCACTTACTGTCTTTGGTGTCCGCGGGGGCGCTCCGGCTCTTCACAACCGCTCATCTTTAACTTCCCCCCCGGCCCTGGCGGATGTACATCATCACGCACGCCGCCGGGGGGGCCAGGGCGTCATCGTGATTCGGAGCCGCCCGCGGACCTGGAATCGGTGATGAGCCCGCCGCGGGGCCCGATCAGTGTTGGACGAGTCCCCTCGTCCCAGTGCCTTTCTGCACGTCAGCACTGGACCAAGCTGGACTCGTCTCACTGCTAGAGTTAATGATATTTCAACTTGTTTATAGATGGACTGTTGACCTTGTCCCGACGAACCCTTTAATTGCGAATGCCGTTGTCTACACATTTCCTATTACGTACCTGATTTTATAGTCTTTGGATCCTGTTATATCACACATAATATATTCAATGTTTTATTCATTGTCCTCATACGTAATAAAGACTGATTGTATTCTACCATGATATCTGTACCTGGATCTCATTTAGGTTTCCTTGGGAAGGAAAGCACTCCCTCCACCGATGGATTTTCTTTGTGTTACACTTTGAGTGTGCTACAGTAAGGACTTTGAACTTCAAATCCGCATCTCATATGAACTCTCCAAGATTTTTTTTCCTGGACATATTCACAACATGTTTTTTTTGAGGGGTAGGTGGATGTCATGCAAGGTATGAGGGGAGGGGGTGATATTTGAAACCCGGAGAGAAGGGTGTAGTGAGGGGGGAAAAATAACAAAGGGGAAGCGTGTTTTAGGGGGGGGTCGGGTGTGAAAGGATTAGGAGATGGGGGGGAAAGGATAAGAGAGAATAGGTGCAGATGGGAGAGGTGAAGGGATAGTTTGAGGGGGTGCGGTCGAAGGGGTGGGAAAGGAGGAGCAAGGCACGGGGCGAGTGGGGGTGTAGATGCTAAATCGAGATGAGTATTGGGGTGGAGGTATGAGGGGTGTAGGAGACTTTTTGGAGGGGGGGGCGACGAGGGGTTTGCGGCAACGTGGGGTGAACGTGGAGTTTGAATAATCGCTTAATAAGTAAGTGAATTTTTGGATTTAACCTGTTTTTTCCCTCGAATTTTGAAGAAATATATTTCCTGTTTTGACACCTCATAGGCTGTCATAAGAATCTATATTGGTTGTAGCAATGAGCCCTAGGTCCTGCGAAATTATGTTGGGTCGGGCACGGCAATGAAGTTCTTAAGTAGTGATGTCGCGAACCCGAATTTTCGGGTTCGAACACGCAAACCCCCATGACTTCAATGGGAGGCAAATTTTAAAAACAGGACCCTTTCTGGCACCATAGTGTTGGAAAAGTTGTTTCAAGGGTCAAACACCTGGACAATGACATACAAAGGGGGATCATCAAAACTCCCAAGAAAATTTTTTTTCACACAATAAATCGCACCAAGATTTCGCAATGATAGTGGCAAATGGTGATTTGAGAATGGCAACAGGTCTACACATGCGTAATTGGTTAATCATGTCTGCGTGTCTCTCCTTAGGCTGTTTGTTTAGTTTTAGATTCGGTGGATTCTGGCTGGTGTGGTCTGACTGAGGCAGAGTCACAGTTAAATTGTTAATTAATCAAGATAGGGGCGAACTAAACTTGCTACTCTCGTGCGCTTCGCGCAACGGAACATGCGTATTCGACGCGACAGTCGGACATCTCTATTCTTAGGACAAGTGTAAAGTAAACTTTATGTGAACTTTGCAACAGTTCTAAGGGAGAGGGGGTGAGGGAAGGTATCCTGACCAAGCGAATGGACGGAAGCAGGACACCCTTTATGATACCTCTTTCCTGACCCTTTAGCTATGGCTAATGCTTGTGCTTGACCTCGAACCTTCTCCCAGCATCTCACTTCACTCCAGAGATCGTGTACGGCCCCTTCTTGTGGCAGGACGAAACCCTCAGCACAGCAATCCCTTCTGTAGAACTGGTGACAGTGTTCAGAACCCAGACAGACAGCTTCCACAGAGTCAACTTTCCAGCACACTTAGCGCCTGCTTCCAGAGGCAGAAGCTCCTGGACTTGTGTCACAGGCTTCAGAGAGGTTCAGCACTTTTGCTAGGCAGACTTTAGAAAGTCTCACCCTAGGGACCAGAGGCCTAGAAGAATGTAAAGAAACAGCAACAACACCACAGGCCCAGTAGGGATTCCTGGGTCACTTACACAGACAGTGAGTAACCTTTACCTTCTAAAACACCAACTTCCAGAGGGATGATAGTTCCCTCCAATGTTGCAGAGTAAACAGGCAGGGTTGGGTTGTTGACTACTAAGTCATTCGATTGATACATCCGCCAAATCTGGAGGAAAATGCCTGCACCTGCCGGAAAACCAAGTAATTCCTTACTACTAGCACTAAGGCTTTTCATACGTCGGAGCCCTCCGCTAACGTACACATAGCGGGGTCCCTGACGTAGCAGATAGACTTACTGCTCGCGACGGGTTGTCTTCATGCGCCGACCATCCCCGGTGTCGGTGAACGTAGTCGATACGTTCAGCTGACAACCGGCGGATGTTAAACGACCACCGCCGGCAGTGAGTTAGGGATAAATCGGACCCCTGTTAGCGTATACGCTTAGCGGAGGCTCCCGACGTACAATGGAACAAGCCTTACTTCACCAAGTGACATTGTGACGTCTGATTAGGTCCTGTATTGGACCACTTTTCTGGTCCTAGATAACGTCAAAAGCATAAAGGCGATAATATTAAATCTCAAAAAAAAAATACGTTAACTGCGTGTCCAGAGGTATTTTATGAGGATTGGTGATCTTTATATTGAAACTCCCATCACTCCCACATAGGAGTTTTCCTCTATAGCAAATCTAATGTCTATATAACTCTGTATTTCCGCAAATGGCAGAACGATCGTCCTGTATTGTTCCATCACATGTGTAATAAGTATGCTACTACAACATACGTATCGTTCAACTCTCGTCAGGGTGTGGACGGGAGTTCGGCAGGCCATTTTATATGTTTTTTTTATAGTCAATTAGTTATTGATGCTTTTTTTCATTTGAGCTCTGAGTTCAGTGTTACATATCTTATGCCGCCATCACATCCGAGCGGAGCGATACGCCCTCAATCGTTTCCGGGGGTAACGTATACGTCATCATGTTAGCCTCCCATTGCATCTGGGGCCCCACAATCGGCCAGGCACCCTTTGTGTGCGGCCATAAGCAGCGATGGGACGCCGTCTTCATTGCTGCTTATGGCATCGGCTCCCATCGACATGTGGAAATCTCGGCCCGGGAGAAGTGGGGCACAGGATCGTCGCCCCATGTCAGATTAAATCCGCCGTTTTTCGGCATGTGTATGGCCACATAATGCATGCCAGGCCGCTTTCAAGATTTGATTACATTTGTAAGCGAGCCTTAAGTCTCTTTTCACATAAAAGTGTTTGCCGCGTGATTACCACTATCCTGTCAATGACTTGTTTTAGAAAACATTATAATTAAATCTTTGTACAGGGGGTACACCGTAGTTATCGCAAGGTGCTAAGTTTTCAGCCAACACTTAGATCATGTAGCCTAAGCTGCTTGAGGTTTCAGAGCTAAATGGTCAGGACGTGGCTTTAAATAGAAGATCTTTTATGGCAGGTGTAACAATGCCTGCAAGCCATATCTGAAGTGTAACATACATCCAAACATAGAGCCCTGGTCTATAACCGTATATGCCCGGCGATAAGACGACTTTTTCATACTTTAAAATCCTCCCCCAAAGTCGGGAGTCTTCTTATACGCCGGTGCTGCAGGCTGGGGGGTGCAGGGGACCATCGCTGGAAGCCGTTACTTTCTGTACGATTCCGTGCTGCCTGAATCTGCCACGCTGACTAATATACATTGTATCAGAGCAGAGCAAGGGAAGACAGGCAGTGGTTGCCATGGATACATATGCTATGCATTGATTACGGAGCCACACGGCTGTAGCTGTTTTAACCTTTTCAGTCATAGCAGAAAAACCATTTGTAGTATTGATAACTTTCGGGTCAGTAATTCCACCTACTACACTACACCCCGTAGTCTTATACGGCGAGTATATAAACAACTCTATATTTTACTGTAAAAGTTGGGGGGTGTTCTTCGACCCCCAGTCGTGCTATAGCCGGCATATACGGTATATTTACCAAACCATATCATACATATGTACACTGTACATGTGTGTAGGAAGGTGCCCTGCTGTGATGCATAGCCTGCAGTGTTGGAGGAGCCCACTAGAGGGAGCTCCGGGCCTGAACTGATAAAAGGTGAGCAGGCAGGAAGTGAGCAAGCATTTTCCAGAGAGAAGCTACAGGGAGGCTTGCTCTCTGATGAGGGGAGTGTGAAACCCCAACCCAGCAAGGAGGGAGACTGGAGGGTAAAGGTGGCTCGGAACAACCTGTGTCCTCGCCCTTATCCCTAGGATTTGGGTCCACCCGAGTGTACTGGCGGCCCGCATGGTGACTGATCGGTCTGTGGTTACCAGATACGCCGGACAGGTCGACGCTGCAGCCCAAGGAGGAGGAGGCTGATCGTATAGCTGGGAGCTGAGCGCAAGACGCCCCGCTAGAGACTGTTCCTGATTGAGGCCTACGGCTATTTACTGTTATCTGTTATACACCGTTTTAAGATAATTAAAGTTTTTGTTAAAGACTCACGTCTGTTTCCTCTGTTCGCTACCCCCGACATGTGCACTGTACTGTATAAATATATATATAGTATCATACAAAAGTCAGTACACTCTTGACATTGTGGTGAAAAGTTTATAGTATCTGATATAACACTGAAGTTGTGATACTGGTATAATGTACAGTAGTCAGTGTACAGCTTGTATAAGGGGGGCGTATTGCTTGGAGGGGTTCCCGACAGAGCACATAGACTTTATGTGCCACTCCACTACGTTTAGCTTTGCATCGATAGAACGGCTCGGCGCAGTGAAGACACAGCATCCGCTGAGCAGGTAAATGAATGTGCTCTGTTGGGACCTCCCGCCAAACAATACTTCTGTCAATAAAAGCGAGTACACCTCTAAAGGCCCCCACACACGTACCGAGTGGGGGCCGACAGTGCAGCACAGATCATTCGCTGCTCTCCAACGCTGACCGCATCGGCGGGCACCCTTTGTGTGCCGGCCGTTAGCTTCAATAGAGACGCCGGTCTTGGGCGGGGCTGGCCCCCCATGGGCTGCCCATAGGGCCGGCACTGCATCTCTACTAACTAAGGCCATGTTTCCACTGTAGATCAAGACGCACACCAGCACATTTGCTGGGCGGATTCCATGGCAACAGCTTCAGCTTGATATTGGAGCCATCCGATGTTCTCTGCAGCAGCGTGATGACTTCATCACGCTGCTGTCAGATATCGGAGGTGCTGGAGAGACAGCTCAGCCGATGCTTTGCATGGAGACCCACAGTCTGTGATTGATGATTGATTGATTGGGGATTGATTAGTCCCACTTAAAAACTGGGATGACCACATATGATATGGGCCAGATAGATGGCGGTGAGTGTGCACGGTGCTCGAAGCGGCCATTGATCTGGCCCATACATGTGTGTACCCTGCTTACGATCGGGCTAATACTTTAGACAGGGACACAGTGTCCCCATCTTAAGTTTGGGTATGTCTCCTCAGCTCCGAGTGATGTGAGACCCATCTGTGCTGAGGAATCAGCCTGCCTGCTTCTGAGGGGAGAAGGGGGGGAGGGCATCACACACGGTCGATAGGCCAAAACATTGGGTCACAACCAAACGTGTATAAGGGGGATTTAGAAACAGAAAAAAACAAAAGCAGAAGAATGGCCAACTATGATAAATGTTCAATGTAGCAGATCGGTAGGGAACGTTATACCCCGTTTCCATGAAATGGGCCTGTAAATTGTGATTTGATGTTTTATTTCAGCTTTTCTAAGCTCTGGCGGCTGAAAAACATAAACTACGCTATGTGATGTGGGTTTTAAAACTCAGCAATCAATGAGTTGTTTCAACTGAATTAATTCTCTCTAGATTGCGGAGTATTTCTGGAAGAAGTAATGAACATGAGATTGATATACAGCAGAATGGGGATTTGTAGGGATTGGAAAAAATCTACTTTACCAATGATACAATGAGATACTAAATAACAACGAATATACAAAAAAAAAACAACAACAAAGAAAGATTCATAACTCGGCCGGGGGAAAGTCAATGGCGTACATCTGGATCTCAGAGCTTGTTGATTACTGGTAATTAGCTGGAAGTTGGAGGATCGATAAGGAATTGCCTGGAGACCTTGCTGGAGAATGTAATGTGGAAGTGGCGATATACGGACGCTACAATAAGCGCAGTCAGCTCATGAATTACCTTAACCAAATGCCATCGGCTTACTGCTTACAGCGTGTACGGACTTTTTATTGGTAAGTGTTAAGGTAGCCATAGACACCTCGATCTATGGCAGACCTTTAGCAGACTTATTACAGCGTGGTGACGTTACCACGCTGTGAGCAGTCTGCTAAATGTCGGACAGGAATCCTGTGTGTTCCACTGACACATGGGACTCCTGTCAGACTCTAGCCAATTAACTCGGAGGGGAAGGAGACTCCCCCTCCGAGTTAATAGCCTGCAGCGCAGTCGGGCAGAAAAAGAACCGGCAGGTCGGATCCGTGTGCAGTCCGACCTGCCGGCTTTTTTTCTACAAAACTCAAGGTGGTCTCCCTCATAGTTGCGGCAGACCAACCTTTATGTGCTCGGCGGGGGGGTGAGTACGCAGGTTGGTCTGCTACAACTATGGCCGGGAGTCTGCCCATCTATGGGGGGCTTTACACATAGTTCAGTCAGCAGCTACCTAAACATTCTGATGTTGGAGATAAAAAGAACTTAAGTAGGTGAGTTCTTACTGAAGGCCACCACACACGTAGCGAGTGAGTGCCGATAGACGAGCGACGGGGTGCAGCGTGATGACATCATCCCGCTGCACCACTTTGCTTAAAGTATCGCTGCGCTCCCTTTGTGTGCCGGCCGTTAGTTTGAATGGGGACCTTCAAACTAATGGCATCGGCCGGAGACTTACAGACATGTCCGTAATTCTCTGGCCGACCGAAATGCACACCCGCGGGCAATTTTGTCGACAGACACATCGGTGACAAAATCGGCCGCGGCTCACTACGTGCATGGGGGCCTTAAGTAAAAGATCTGAGCCATGGTATTATATTCTCTGTTAGGGCTTGTTTCCACTACAGCGGCCAGATGCAGTTCTAACCGCGCAGTAGTCCGTACGATTGGATACGGTTTTTATGACTGCCCCTTGACCGGGCCCGACCGCTTCTATAGGAAATGAATGATCACGGTCTAAATCCATGTCCAATTGCACTATGGACACGAATTTTGACGCACATGAATGGACGCAGTCCGACGCAGATTTCAGCATGCGCGGGACTGCACAAATGGACACTGGCCCATGTATGCTATGGTTGCGGTCGGTAGCTGCGGCGGCCACGCGGTTAGAATTTCCGTATCTGACCGCTGTAGTGGAAACAAGCCCTTAAAGCGGACCTACCACCAGAAGTACATCTTTGCATGAATGGCACTAGAGATGGTCGAATTTTTCGACTTGCAAACTTTGGTATCCTCACAAAACTTGCTGGAGATGTAGAGAAGGGTTGGGGAAACATTTGAAAAAAATACGTTTTGCTCTAGCACATGTAGTTTTTGCATAAATGAAGTTCAAAGTTAAAGTCGAAATTTCGATTTTCGAATTTTTTACTTGACTTTGAACTTAATTTGTGAAAAAACTTTTTGTGTTAGAGACTTACATTCTTTTTTGTAGTATACCCCCAACCCTTCTGTGCATCTCCAGCAAGTTTGGTGATGATACCATGCTCAGGGGCTTTGCAATTAAGTCGAAACCGGCGAAATGGTCGAATTTTTAAAAAAAAATTCGACCATCTCTAAATGGCACTAGAAGTGCTCATAATAGGGAGGAAGGCATAAAAAACCTAAAATTTTAACGATCCCTTACAGCCATTCCTCTCTTCACAGCCGCACTTCATAAGAACGCTGAATGAGTAATTCTGTGATTTCACCTCTCCATTGAAAGTACACAGACGAGAATTCCCATAGAAAACCACCATAATCGCCCCCAGTGGCCATTTGCGATATTGCGCCTGAGTGCACATTATGCCTAGAGGTGTCTAAATGTTGCCTTGGGTAACATGCAGTGGTGTGATCATGATCCTTATGGTGACAACAGGCCATCTTCAGGATTTTTTTCTGATCATTGCAATGAATTAGCATTTTTTTTAATGAAATTTAAAAGATAACAACGTCCCTGTCACACGTCTCCTATTACACATAACCACAATGATTGATGAAGCTGACAATGCATAGAATTGGCACACCTATGGCGGGTCGGCCATTACAGGCTCTTGTTCCCACCCCTTTATTAAATGTAAGAAGCCAATGTGGCCAACGGGTGAAAACATTTGTGACCCCTGGGCTAGAGTATATGGTAGTGGTGTATGTGGTGTGCTGTGAGTAATATGGTGTCAAATTGTGTGTCTCAATGCTGTGCATGAATTTATATATACACAGCAGTGGCAGAGGACAATCACATACTATCCTGTTTCCCCAAAAATAAGACATCCCCCAAAAATAAGGCACCCTTACATTTTTGCTGAAATATAAAGCATCCCCCCTATAATAAGGCCCCCCCCCCCCGAAGATACGGTACTGTAACTCTGGACAGGGGGGATCAGAGGGGGCAATCAGAATGTCACAGGAGGGGTTACTAAAATGGTAATCCCCCCTCTGAGTCTCCTGTGACATTTTGATTCCCCCCTCTGATCCCCCCCTGTGTCATTTTAAGTAATCCCCCCCACCCCGATACCCCTGTGCTGTATTCTTCTTCATGGAAAAATAAGACATCCCCCGAAAATAAGACGTAGGACATCTTTGGGAGCAAAAATTTATATAAGACACTGTCTTATATTCGGGGAAACACGGTATGAAGTAAAGCACAGATGTGTAGCCAGAGATCCAGGGGAGGTGCTGCAGAAACAGGCAGAGAAACCATGACCAAGGAAGAGAAAAGTCACATGGTAGCAAGAAGCACTTCTTCCCTGAGCCAGACCTCCCTGCACCACCCTTGTGATGCCCCTACATAAAAAACTTTTAGAACTTTGAAAATGATGTGACTTTTGCTTTATTTTTATGATACAATTTGGATAAAATCGTAGCAAATCAGTATGACCAATCCCCAATGTTGTCTATTGCAAATGACCAGTCCAACTGTAGAGTGGCGGCTGTTAAATGGTTGACTTCTGACTATACCACAAGGGGCAGGGGGTAAGCTAAAGGCTGCGCTGCAGCTGTTATCTTCTTCAGGAAGATTGGACCGCTTTGGCCCTTGTATAAAAATGTAAATAGATGAAAACAAATCTCTGATTGGAAAGATTGGTGTCACCCATCTCTGGGGGTAAAATGGTGTCACCTGGTGCTAACCTCATCCATGCCCAGGGCCAGTGTCTGTGTACGTCACAAAAAGGTTGTAAAGCTGCCCATACATGGGCAGATTCTCTCTCGATAGATGAGGGAACGGCAGCTCAGAGGATCAGCGGCACTCTTTGACTGCTGTCCCCATTCAAACCAATGGACATGGACCGAGATTTAAGCCCCCCATACATGCTTAGATTTCCGGCGGTCGGCCAATCTAAAGCTTAAAGGGACGAAATTGGGCACTAAAATGATCTAAGCCATTTCGGACATGCCTGCAATTCTTAGATCGTTCTAATACTTTAAGGAGATCTGTCAGGGCTGAGGACACGCAAGCAGCTGCCTGCTTGTCTCCTTCAGAAGCTGTGAGGGGGAGCTAGCAGCTCCTCCTCCCTTTGTGCTAGGCTGACAGCTCACAGACAGTGTCAGTGACCTTGCAGCCTCTTCTCACGGCTGGGTCCCTAGATGCTGTCTGCCGGGTCCCCCTAGCTGCTCGGGCACTGGCGGCTGCCCGAGCAGCTAGGGGGGCCCGACGGCTGGCACACAAAGGGTGCCCGTCCAATTGTGACCCGACGCTTCGGCCAATCGACCACACGTGATGGCGTCATCACGCACGGTCGATCGGCCAAAACATCGGGTCCCAATCTAAACGTGTATGGGGGGCTTTACGTCATGTCCGATACCCTTTTTTCGAGTGGGATTAATAGATGGCCATGAGCGAGCATGGTGCTCAAAGCGGCCATCAATCTAGCGCATAGCTATGCGTGTATGGGCACCTTGTGTCTTGGTAGACATCACATGATAAGTGTTGTCCAATAGCAAACAAAAGTCAGATGTCCCATCTTTAAATGGGCGGTTAGTCATCATATAATGGTCCCTTCAAAAATACGAAGGCAATTGCATAAACCAGTGGTTCCCAAACTTTCCTTGCAGGGCCCCCTTTTCTATTTAGGAACATTATCGAGCCCCCCCTCCACATTCAAACACAGGTTAAGAATGAGGGTCGGCGCCCCCCCTGGAATACCTTCGCAGCCCCTAGCTTGGGAACCACTGGCATAGAGTTAGAGTAAATAATTAAATATTTGCATAGAATTGGTAATTACTATATCTCCCTTTTCAGTATACAAAACAAAGTGCAGCGACGATCCCCCGAATGCCCTTCCATGAGATACTTTAGTAAAATGGGGTCTTTCACTTAACGGGTGTCAAGTATATATTTTTAACAAAAAACACAGTGCATAGAACAAGGCACAATTAACGTCGTATGTTAGTCATTATTCCCTTCATTAAATAGCCGCGCGGCGGATGAGAGTCACTCGCGGTGATTTGCGTCCTTCCATTGATTAGGGTTCTTTGGTTCGTGTTAATTGCACTCGGTCTTCCCTGCCGTGTATTTAATCTCAGCTGAAGGACTCTTTGTTGTATTCGAAGCGCGTCCCGTGACCGTTAGGGCGATTGCACATTTTGTGAAGATCCTTGGAGAGTCCCTTCGGGCCGCAGCAGAACACTCCCACCGGTTTCCTGGAGATAAACGGAATACATGAGGATTTTCAGACGGATCTATGAACAGGTTGTTCGCTCTGTCTAGGAGAGCGCATGCAGAGTTTTCATGGTGATGACCAAGAAGTGATAAATCCGTCTCTGCTCAACACCACATTTAAATAAGAAAACCTTTCTGTTCTGTTCTGTGTCCAGAATGGCCGCAGGCTGGGGATAGGTAAGTATTCCAGAGTGTAGATCGGAAAACAAACTCACCCCAAGCTACACTCAGGTGACACTAAGGAAGTTAAGGTGAGCAGTGCTGTGAACCTTCTCACTGGCTCTCCTCCATTTGCCATATCTAGGGCAATCAGAAGCTTTAGGCTTTGTTTCCATTGTACGCCGGGACCCGTACGCTAAGCGTATACGCTAGCAGGGGTCCCGACGTATCTCCGACGTATCTCAGACCTTTGCCTGCCGGCGGACGGTCTGTCTTCATTGCGCTGAGCTCATCCGCCGGTGTCAGGCTGAACGTAGTCGAGTACGTTCAGCCTTTACACCGGCGGATGTGTAAACAGACCATCCGCCGGCAGGCAAAGGTCTGTGAGATACGTCGGAGATACGTCGGGACCCCTGCTAGCGTATACGCTTAGCGTACGGGTCCCGGCGTACAATGGAAACAAGCCCTAAGGGAGAAACAGGAAGACAACCAGCTGCAGATAGTAAATAGAGTGCATGTAAAATGTGTCTCTCTGTGTCATGCAAATATGCAAATTATGAATGTTCCTGAAACTCAAACATGGCTAATGTGAAATGGCCCCCAACCTGAACCTGTGTCAATTAAATGGGGGACTTGATAATGTTCTTGTTTAGAAAAAGGGGGCCCTGCAGGGAGAGTTTGGGAACCACGGGAATACGTAATTTGCATTTTATGAACAGTGGCTAATGTACGTGGTCCAAATGGTCCTTTTTCCCTCCCTACGCTATTTGAATACCCTAACATGGTGCAAACGGCCTCCGTGAGTTATAGAGATGGTAGTACTGTTCGCACTCCTTCTAGCCGGCGAGCAGTATGGGTGTTCGACCCGCCCCGTTCACCGGCGAGAAGGAGCTCACTATTCTTCCT
>CM070033.1:5600865-5616295 GCA_036250615.1 Ptychadena robeensis | reverse complement strand
TGTTCATTGGTCGCTCTCGATTTGAAAGGAAACCCATACTAAGGGTGATAGTCTGCAATCACTGAGCTCCATTGGTCCATTGGTTATTGGATATGGTAGAAACATTTCAACTGGTTTATCTGGGAGTTCATTGCAAAGCCCCTGAACATGGTATCCAGGGGCGGTCCTCGAGAGATCGGCGCTCTGGGCACCCCCTCTGACAGCAGCCTCCCTCAGTCCATAACAGCAAAGTCTCATCTCACTGTGTTGATGGTGGAGATGCTCGTAAGGTCCCCTGCAAACATCTCCACTCCCGGGAAGAGAAAGGGGTGTGTGTCTCCTCTGCTCTCTCCCTAGGTGAGCGCGCAGAAAGGGGAGAAGACATCTGGGCATCGGAAAAAACATTTCTGATGCCCACATGCTGCCCCGGACATGATGCCGCTCTGGCCGATCGCCCAGGTTGCCCATGCCTTGAACCGCCACTGATAGTATCGTCACCAAAATTGTGGGAGATGTAGAGAGATGTAGAGAAGGGTTGTGGGAACATAACAAAAATTTTTACATTTACAATAAACTCCTCAATATACTAGTTTAAACATTGGGACCCTCTCTGGTTTCTATTACTCTGGTAGCCTGTGACACCAGGACACTGAGGAAGGATGGCTGGGACAGGAAAATACAGATAAGGTTTACCCAACAGAGCATCTAACCAATCCTAGTGTCACAGGAAATCACATAGTGGGCTATAAATCTGAAATCTGTTCTATCTCTACCCCATGCGGCCTGAATATTTTTCCAAATGGGATGTAATTGGATTTTACACATGCCATGTAAATACACAGTTATGGGTGGCATCATCCTTTATGTCTCTTACCTGCGTCCCAGTCGTCTCACTGACGTATAGCTGGATGTTTATGTAGTCCGGACGGTTTTCCTGCCAAAGCTGATATAAAAAATAAACAAAATGTAAAGAATATAAATGATACCAAGGTACCTAGGTTGTAATAAGAACAATGCAAAGTCTTGAATGTTGTGGTGTAATGCCACCACCACTGGACTCTAGAGCAGAGGAGTGACCAATTACACTTCTTTACCTGGCAATCTAATGGACGAGTGTGAGTTTGGTAGATGCCAGGAGAACGATACTTGCCTACTGCATTGTGCCAAGTGTTACTGTCAGGATCAGGTACTGAGGGGGCGACCAGGCAGGCAATACACACTGAGATCCAGACAGAGGCATTAACGGATTTAATGCAGACTTACAGGCAGGAACAAAAACAGGTGCAAAAGTCCAGGGTAGAGGGTTGTTCAGGGTTCAGGTTCAGGGTCAGGGACAAGAAGCATGAAGCCAGGGAAAGCATGATATTCCAGATAAGCAAACAGCAAACAACAGCAACAATGAACAGCAAGCGTGTCTGAATGAAGCACACCTAAATAGCCCTAAGCTAACAAGGAAGGTGTGAGCTCCACCCAGCTCACGCTTGCAGGGAGCCACCTGCTGGTGACTGTGGGACCAACCCACAATCACAGTGCCACCAGCAGCCTGTGACCGGAACAGCCGGGGTCCTCACAGTTACATTTCTAGGAAGTGGGGTTATGGTGTGGGGGTTGTTCCTTAGGGGTTGGGCATAGCAGGATACCTAGAGAATCCATAAAGACATGCATGGGAGAGTTTGGTGAGTAATAACTTACTTGCTGCACACAGCCCAGACCTCACCCCCACAGAACACCGTAAGAATGAATTAGGGCATGTTTCCACTTGGGCGTCTCCCTTGGTTTTAAACAGGGCGTGGTGCCTGGGTGCTAGCGATCTCCCGCGGGCACCATGCTGTGTCTGCAGCGATTTAAACCATGGGCACGGACCTGCAGGCAGGAAGTGTGGGGGGGGGGGGGGTGGCAAGATCTGTGCTGTATAACCTCTGCCCACCTTCCGATTGGATCGCGCCTGGCAGTGTAAAGGACACGGTAAAAGACTCAGTGGATGGGGATTTGATTTTTAACCGCATCCATTCCCTCTTTGGACACGATCAGGGCGATCGGCCACGGGGTAAGCCGTGTTTCAGATTGCAGGGCCGCACTGCGTCCAAGCATGTATCACGGGCTGACATGCAGCTGGTTGGGGGGTCCCCATTGAAATGGATGGCCGCGAATCTCCACCCTTAGGATATGTCCCCACTTGAGCGCTCTCCCACGATCCATAATAGGTGGAGATCTTTGCGTTTTTGTGCGGATGCAATTTTGGGGTGAAATCGATAGGATATTTAGCCGCGAAATGTGGCACTATTTTCAGCTGCGCCCAATCTCATGATACGGGTCATAAGAGATCATGGTTAAAAAACGCGTTCCTCAATTCATTTGAGATGCTGCTCAAGCAGAAGCACGAATCAAGAACACGGTAATAAGCCCGTGTTTTAGATCGTGGGACGAATCGCGTTGCACCCGATAGCGTAGGGAGTGGCCCGAAGGTATACAGGGGGGGGGGGGGCGGTGGCCCCCATTTCTTAACATGAGTGTGAATAGGGAGGGGGGGGCTTGAAAATGTTCAGAAAGAAAAGGGGGGCTGAAGGGAAAAGTTTGGGAAACCTAAGTGGGGACAAGCCCTTAGAAAGGAGACTGTGAGCTCAGCCTTCTACTCCAACATTAGCCTCTGACCTCACATATGTTTTTCTGAGAAATGCCCATAGCACTCCGAAGCCTTGTAGTCCACTCCGAGAAGAGTGGAAGCTGCTAGGGCTGCAAAGGAGACTCTATATTAAAAAATGGGGCATAATTAATATTTATGTGTTTAAAGGTATTCCAATAACTTGGGCTATATCATGTACCTAGCAGGAATGACCCCAAATCCGATAAAGATGCCAGCTGTAAGGGAGCTGATGTGATGCCTCTTTGAGTTGAAGGAATATTACAGAACACAGGTTGCTGCAAATATATTGCTGTGTTCTATATCTCATGATCACTGACTCCTGAATAAATCATTTGTATGCGCAGGCCAGTGTAGCAGGAAGGAAATATGTAGGATATCCATACGTGGCATTTGCAGTAGTTAATGTGGATGTCCTTGGTCTTCAAGTGGTTGAGAACACAAAGAATCTCAATTTTTCCTCGGTAATCTAAACAAACCATAATGTGCTCAGACCGCAGAGATAATAAACTTTCTGGATGCCATTCACTATCATTGTCCCATTGTGTTCAGCCCAGCGGGAAACATTCACATCAACAGCTGGCAATGGAATGGGCCCGGTGCTTATTCTTTACATTCCCCCTATAGAGACACATATTGTGTTCTAGTGCAATGAACGTGCAATGAAAATATTCTGTATATGCAATCCTATTGCTTAGAAACAGTCAGAGGCTTTTCACCCCGTTCCTATTATTATGAAAATTATATTCTCCGATTTTCCTAATTAGTTGATGCAGGGTTGGCGCCAGGAGCGGGCGGGCACGGATGACCAATCAGGGGGGCATGCCTACATCTCACAGGTCAGGCGGGTGCAGTTAGGGCAGTTAGGGCACTGAGTGCCGGCATAGTGCCGACACTGAGTTAATGCAAGTGGCAGTTTTGAGTCATCAACTATTAGAATATAAAGCCACACCCCCTCCAGGTCTTCTGCATCATCGTTGCAGCAAGGGATCAGCAAGCCCGCAGCGATTCTTAAAGCATGGGCAAGTATGCCCGATCCTCGCACCGGCACAGTTTGTTTTAAGAAAAAACTGTGACCATACTGGGTTATGGGCATAACGTCATAGAGGTTCAAAACGAAAAGAAAATAGCTATTTCTGGAATTTGCATCATTAGATGCTGAGGTGTTCCTTGCACTGTGAGATTGTGTTTTGTCCAGCATGAAGATGATTTTGGTACGGAAAATACTGTTGTTCTTTTTGTACCAAGAAAATAGTCAGTCAGAAATTTACCATACTTTTTAGAGGTCATTTTCATATCTTTGGGGATCCTAAAGAGGCCTAAAGATCCTAAAGAGGATCCTAAAGAGGCCAACCCCATGATTCCAGCCCAAAGATTACTTTAACCTTTGACTTGGACCACCCAGAGACCAGATAACTAAGAAAAAGGACAGCACCTGGAGTGCAGGACCCCTGCTCCATGTATGCTTATGACACTGTAGAGGGAGGACACTAAGCCCCCCCCCCCCCATGATTGGATTGGAGAAAGAGAGGATGGCACCAAGAGTGTAGGATCACCTCCCTGATATGAAGAGCTTATAGAGGGAACACACTGAGGAATCACCAACAAACAGGATTGGATGGAGAGAGGACAGCACTGGGAGCGCAGGATCGTGGTGTGCACATTTCAACATTAATCTATCAATAACATGCAGACTGGAGTTCAGCCAATGAAGCACTACAGCTTAAATCTGCATGTGATTTGCATATTAATATTGTAATTCGGCATCTCATTAAATAACTCAGCAGTGCACAGTTAGCTCTCACTCAATACTTACTGGGGTCATGAATCCCAATAGAGATGGCCAGTGAGATTCCAAAATTGGATGAATACATGTATGTTGCCTGAAACTGAGCCAATCAAGTATCAGAGCTTGATTTGAATCTGAATACGATTTGCATGGTAATATTTTCTGTACCTCATTGATATTCTCTTATCCCTAATATGTAAAGATTCTATATTGAAGGGCACCGTGGTACTTCATATAGACTGGACCTTTGAAAAAGATGGTGGCCCTGGGAGCGGAGGATCGTGCTTTGGAGCTCATCAATCTTTCCATCTTCTAATACAGTGGTTCCCAAACTGAGGGGCGGGAAGGTATCCCAGGGGGGCGTGGGCCCTCATTCTGAACCTGTGTTTGAATAGATAGGGGGGCTCGATAATCTTCCTAAATAGAAAAGAGGGGCCCTGCAAGGAAAGTTTGGGGACCACTGCTCTAATAGGGGAGAAGACCAGCGATAGAGAAAATCCAGCTCTCCCTCCATTCCTGATCTCCCCCCATGATGTACTCTGTGGCAGGGCTGTATACATTCCAGGCCTGGATGTACAGAAACTACCTAAATACTATATTATTGTATCTGTGTATTTATATATTTTCCTTCTCTTCAGCTCTATATCCTCAGAAACAATGAAGAACTATGGATACCATATCACATTATCCTCCATACATCCTCCCCTTTGGGGGCCTATTCTTCCTCGGAATGAAGTTCTCATGTACAGTGACTTATGGAACATCTCCAACACACAGCGTAGCCCCTTTATACACATTACAGAATCAGCGGAACACCTTTGTATGATTGAACAGGTTTGCCCTGTCACCGCTCCGCACAATAGTCTTTGGATAATAACGCCGGAACATTGTTGTGAAGTGTAAACAAGAATAGAATTTCAAAGATGGCCGCATACATCGGGGTGAACACAATGAGCGCGTAACAGAGCGAAGCATGACAAGAGCCCGCGGAAAAATAGAGAGCCGCCGCCGATGAAAGCCAGGTAAAGTAATTGGATCCATTAAACCCAGATTTCGAGTGGGAAGAGAATAGAAGAAGGGAGCTCTACTGACAAACAGCAAATTGCTTATTTTTACCTTTCTGTGGAGGGCGCACAGTAAATCGGCGAACCAGAGGAAAGCCTGGACGTCCCTGCATATCCAGATAAAATAAAGTCTTCGCAGCTTGTATTCCCTCCAGCTGTCTCTGCGGAAATAAATTCATAAAATGATCATGCCAAAATCATCAATATAATCTATAGATTATAGATTTGTACATTTGTAAAGGACCACGCCACCCAAGAGTAATGTTGAAGTTAAAATGGGGTCTGAGCCTAACGTCCAAATGGTCTTGAACGTTCAACAAAATTTATGTGCAATACTTTGTGATCATCATGGACAATTTATGTGCTCCATCCCGATTTCTGCAACTGGAAGGTATATTGAATCTCCGGGATCTTACAAAACCCTTAAGCTAGCCATACACGTTCGGATTCCATGGCCGCTCGATCACCTATCCGATTGATTCCGGCGATTCTGCCGGGAATCGCAGGTGTGATCGATCGGCCAATTAAGAGTATCCGATCGCAGCATACCACCTTGTCCAACGGATTCCGGGACGATTCCGTGTCCGATTGTCCACCTCACAACTGGCAACTCCCCCTGATCTGTGCAGAATCGGATCAAAAAGACCAACATGTTGGTTCTCTGTCGGATCTGATTCTGAGCCCCTGATCAATCGGACGTGATCGATCGGACAAGGTGGGCTGCACACGATTCCGGCACGATCGTTTCGCGTGCACGCGCCCGGAATCGATCGGCCCGGAATCCGACCTGTGTATGGGGGCCTTTAGAATGGACTTATCCTTTAAGACAAACCTTTGCATGGCCTCCAGGATTTACCAAACACTTATATTCTCAATGTGTATGGACTGATCCTTCAAGATAAACCCATGCATGGCCTCCAGGATCTACCAAACACTTATCTACCCAATGTGTATGGACTGATCCTTCAAGAAGAATACATGCATTGGCCCCAGGATCTACTAAACATGTATATTCCCAATGTGTATGGACTGATCATTTAAGACACACCTTTGCATGGTGCCCAGGATATACCAAACTCTCATATGCCCAATGTGTATGGACTGATCCTTCAGGATGAACCCATTTGAGCACCCCAGGATCTACTGAATACTTATATGCCCATTGTGTATGGCCTATAGTTTTAAGATGAGCACATGCATTAGCCCCAGGATCTACCAAACACATTTAAGTCCAATGTGCATGGACCGATCCTTTAAGATGAACCCATACATGAGACCCAGGATCTATCAAACTCTTATGTGCCCAATGTGTATGGACTGATCTTTCAAGATAAAGCAATGCATGGGCCCCAGGATCTACCAAGCACTTATATCCCCAATGTGTATGGACTGATCCTTCAAGATGAACCCATACATGGCTCCCAGTATCTACCAGACTCTTATATGCCCACTGTGTATGGACTGATCCTTTAAGACAAACCTTTGCATGGCCTCCAGGATCCACCAAACATGTATATACCCAATGTGTGTTGATTGATCCTTCAAGATGAACCAATGCAAGGACCTCAGGATCTACTGAATACTTATATGCCCATTGTGTATGGCCTAAAGCTTTAAGATGAACACATGCATTAGCCCCAGGATCTACCAAACACATTTATGTCCAACGTGTATGGACCGATCCTTAAGGATAAACCCATGCATTGGCCCCAGGATCTACCAAACATTTATATGTCCACTGTGTATGGACTAATCCTTCAGCTTCGCCACTAGCAGACCCTAAAACCACCCCCCACCCTCGACAAGGGGCCCCACAGGCTAGAAATGGCACAGGCTGTCCCAGACATCATACTTTGTGCCTGGGAGCAACCGAGTACTGGACAGCGCTACAAAGCTGGGCAGGGGTCCACAGGTCCACGTGTTCTGTCTGACCCTGAATAACCAGTGAGAGCTGCTGAAGGCCAATCTATGGGGAATTGTTTATTAAATGAGCGCTGACCAGACGGTTCCTCGGAATCCCTGTCTGCAGCGTAACCCCAATACATGACACCTGATAGACGAGATAATGAAGCAGGAGCAGACACACAGGGATGTCAGCGGCTTCCACATCAACTGCTCGGAAACGTGTCACGATTAATGTTCGCATGAGCAACGCGTGCCGCCGACATAGAGGAATCAGATAGTAAATGGAAATACGCAGCGTATGATGGAATCACAGCAATCCGAGCGGAAGGTAAACGTCGCAGAGCAAAACATCGGTTTTCTATAAATACAGAATGATCGGTAATGGCTGTGACGGCGGAATGGTCTTATTTTCAGTAAGATTGTTGTATTGAGAGGGGTCGGAGAGTGGCTCCTGCTGGGCCGGTGACTCAAAATATATCACAAGTAATACGCTGGAAGGCAAACAAGAGAAAGACATCTAATGCCTGCCATACACCCACCGACGGGTGCCGGCAGACAGACCAGCTCTGATATGCACTGGAATGCAAACGTGATGACGTCATCACGTTTGCATCCTGGTGCATTATGGTGCTGCTTCAGTCAGCTGGCACCCTTTGTGTGCCGGCCATTAGCTTCAATGAAGACGCCGGTCTTCATTGAAGCTAATGGCATCGGCTTCCATCAGCCAGAGAAGATCGGACATATCTGTTCTCTGGCCGGCCGAGCTGTGGGGCGACAGGGATCTGTCGCCCCATGTGGGCACATGCCGATAACCGGCCGATTTTTCAGCTGACCGACGGCATGTGTATGCCAGGCATTACACACCACCAGCCAATGCATCTCTCTGCTAACAACGTCACTATTATTATTATTACACAACAAATATCTATTATTATTATATTATTGGGAATTTGGTAGGTGATTATATTTACTGTGCACTAGGGCTTATTTTTGGGTAGGTCTTATTTTTATTAAGTAATTTGTTTGATGTAATAAACAGAATGGCCACCAGATGTCACCATCTAAGCTATATATTTTTTTAGCTAGTCCGGCATCAGAAAGTTTTTTTACCTAGTTTTTTCCTGGGGATGACATCCACCTGGTGCTGCACATTGTGCGTACCTAAACACAAAGGACTTGAGGGCTGCTAACATTTGGCGCAGGGTGGTTTCGGGTTTAGAATACATGACAGGATGCCTTCTGTCATGTCTTCCAAAAATACGCCAGCTATCTCTGGGACTGGGTAGGTCTCATTTTCAAGGGAGGTGTTATATTAGATGCACATGGGAAATAGGAGCTATTTCTTACTTTTCGGGTAGGTCTTACTTACACCTTACTTATCACTAGAGATGGTCGAATTTTTTTTCAAAAATTCGACCATTTCGCCGGTTTCGACTTAATTGCAAAGCCCCTGAGCAGGGTATCATCACCAAACTTGCTGGAGATGTAGAGAAGGGTTGGGGGTATACTCCAAAAAAGAAAGTAAGTCTCTAACACAAATAGTTTTTTCACAAATTAGGTTCAAAGTCAAGTAAAAAGTTCGAAAATCGGAATTTCGACTTTAACTTTGAACTTAATTTATGCAAAAACTACATATGCTAGAGCAAAACTTTTTTTTCCGAATGTTCCCCCAACCCTTCCCTACATCCGCAGCAAGTTTGGTGATGATACTATTTTCAGAGGCTTTGCAATAAGCTCACAAAGTTTGCAAGTCGAAAAATTCGACCATCTCTACTTATCACCTATGATGTTTTGTCACCACAAAGATTACTCGTTTGGGCAACAAAAAGATGGCACCCCAGAAGGGTACATGATACCAAGTTCTCAGAGACACCCCAACAGAGGAATCCGCCTGTAGCAAATGGCCGCCACCGATGTTCCGCCATCATTATTGACGGCCTTTAATGTTTTAAAAAGCCTAGACATACCCAAGGTCACCCATGCCTTTGCCCCTGCAGTACAATGGAGTAGGAGTGGTATACTTACAGTAACTGGTTCAGGATTGCTGCGAATGGAGTGACACCGATGCCGCCAGCGACACAGAGGCTGACCTCATAGTTCAAAGCTTCTTCTGAAGGACTTCCAAAGGGTCCATCAATGTAAATCCTGTGGATAACAACACATTTAAGGCAGGAAGAGCTTTGTTGACATCATGCTGTATATTGTTACAAATTTTTGATGATTTCATGTTAATTATAAAAAGTATGTCTCTAGCACAAATAGTTTTTGCACAAATTAAGTTCAAAGTCAAGTAAAAATTTCGAAAATTAGAATCTCGACTCGTTTTTTGAAATTAATTCATGAAAAAATGTGCTAGAGCAAAACTTTTTTTTTCAAATGTTCCTACAACCCTCCTCTAAATCTCCAGCAATTTTGGTGATGATATATACTGTATTTTTCAGACCACAAGACACACCATCTTACCATTAAAATCAGTGGAAAAATGTCAAACATAGCGTTGATCCATGGGCCCAAACAGTTCTAAATTTTGTTTCATCAGTCCACAGGACACTGTCCCAAAACTTTTGTGGTTTGTCCACATGACTTTTGGCATACTGCAGTCGATCAACAGATGGATGGATCAACGCTATGTTTTGAGGAGGGAGAACAAGGCCTATGAAGAAAAGAACACCTTGCCTACTGTGAAGCATGGCGGGGGGTCAATCGTGCTTTGGGGCTGTTTTGCTTCTGCAGGTACAGGGAAGCTTCAGCGTGTGCAAGGTGCCATGAATTCCCTTCAGTACCAGGAGATATTGGAAGGAAATGTGATGCAGTCTGTCACAAACCTGAGGCTTGGAAGACGTTGGACCTTTCAACAGGACAATGATCCCAAGCATACCTCCAAGTCCACTAGAGCATGGTTGCAGAGTAAAGGCTGGAACATTTTGTAGTGGCCATTGCAATCACCAGACTTAAATCCGATGTGGTGGGACTTGAAGAAAGCAGTTGCAGCGCGCAAGCTTAAGAATGTAACTGAACTGGAGGCTTTTGCCCATGAAGAATGGGCTAAGATACCCGTAGATCGCTGCAAGACACTTGTGTCACACTACGCTTCACGTGTTAAAGCTGTTATAACTGGAAAAGGATGTTGTACTAAGAATGAATGTCACCTGGGGGTTGAATAAAACTGATAATGATGTGACACAGAAAAGAGATTTGTGGTTATTTCATTATTAATGTTATGTTATATTTCTCTGACTTACAAGCGTCGCTTTCATTTCATTGTAAACAAGATGACTGAAAAGATCAAACTCAATGTCACAATGGCCAAAACACTCAATTTCAGTGGGGGTTGAATAATTTTGAACATAACTGTATATTTACTTGATATCTGAATGGCCGTGTCTCTGATTTTTTTTAATTTACATTATATATATAAAAAAATTCTTAAATATTTATTTTATTTTGTTTCTTTATTCTCTCCAAAACAATAGGGTGTGCCTTATGGTCTGGGGCATCTTTTAGTGCGAAACATACTCAACATACTTATGTGCAATATTGCCCCATACATTGACACCCATTACTCGCATTATATCATATACACCACTATGGGGTGACACCATGGGTTTCCGGCACCGGGTGACACCAAACATAGTGACCCCACTGTCATGTCAATGTAGGTTTGCTAGCTTACTGTATCTTCTGATGGCTAAATAAATACACAGCTGAATTTATTGTACTTTTATACTTCTATATTTTCTAAGAAAAAAAAAAAACAGGAAAAATCTGAAGCTCATTGTCACTGATAAAAGATAATTAGATTAGGATTCCAATTTACAATTAATGTATCTCCTAATATGATACATTTCAAACAATATTCATTACTAGCCAGACAGCAATAACACCAAACAAAGAAATAGCCCCAAGGTACTAGCAGGACAGCAAAATAACCACGGTCCCCATCCAAAAAGGATATTTCTAAAGCCGGCCATACACAGTTCAATTCCCCGGCAATTGTGTGATCAACAGGATGATGCAAGAAACCAGTCCCTGGTCAATACATCCAAAGTGATGGCGATTGAACAGGGATCCGACATGCGATCGATTGCTCCAGGTAGGCTGTGTTCCATTCCCAAACGAGCGATCGGGAATCAAATGAAAGTTTGAGCCATGTATGATCGGCTTAAGTCTTAAGGAGCAAATGACCCATACTACTCGGCATAACCTGTTTACCATAACCACCACGGGGTCATCGTAACAAGTCTCCAGGTAAAACCTTTATATGAGTGATGAGCAACTGAGTTGATATGGAGGGCCACAAGTGCGGCCCTGTGGGGCGCTGTGAACCCTATGCATTAACAGTTAGGTGGGGGCCGCAAGTGGAGGACTTAAGGCTGCCATACACGGCACGGATTTGTGCCGGATTCCTGCGCGATGGATTCCGGGCGCGTGCACGCGGATCCATCGTGCCGGAATCCTCTGCAGCCCACCTTGCCCGTCCGACCGCATCCGATGGATCGGGGGCACAGAATCGGATCCGAGGAAGAACCAACCTGTTGGTCCTTTCGGGTCCGATTCTGCTCTGATCAGGGGGCGTTGCGGTCAGGGAGCCGATCCATCGGACACGGATCCGGCCGTGCAAGGTGGGCTGCCACGATCGGATTCCCTAATTGGCTGATTGTTCACACCTGTGGATGCCGGCGGAATCGCCGGAATCCATCGGTGCTGAATCGATCAGCCAGGGAATCCGTGCAGTGTATGGCTAGCTTTAGGGAGGCCGCTCAAGAACGCCCAAAGGGCCACATGCGCCCCCATGCTGCAGGTTGGGCACATGGGCCAGTTGGATGACTATTGAAACGCCTTTAAGAAAAACCTCAGCCAATCCCGTTGCTTTGGCTATTGCCGATACACCATGACCCAGATGAATGAGAACCTACTCATACTAGAGGGGGCGACACATGATCCGGTGATATTCAATTCATAATGAATTAATACTTTGTAAATGAATAAACAAAAAAAATGGAAATGGAAAGCACAATGGAAGCAGATTTAGAACATGCGGGGGGAGAAGGTAGAGTTCCTCTTTAACACCATCACTGAGGGAAGATGCCGCGTCAGTAGACTTTTGAAAATAAAAACTCAATGGTTCAGTGATTATCATGTGAGAAATAAACAAAATGTGGGCTGTGAATATAGAATGTCAGTTTCCTTGACAAGTAGCAATTCCATCTGCGCCTTCGTAGGGGATGACACAAAATTTCAATAAGGAACACTTTTCCCAGCGACGGCAATCTGAGGCCTGACAAAGAATATGCTAAATGCTCTTGTAAGTAGGCAATATGATGAGCATTTCATGTGTCACTCCCACGGCAGGGAGAACTTCAGTCCTAGAGATCTCCCTTCATTTATCATGATGATAACATTAATAGTAGATCTAGAAGCTGAGACATAGCCACAGAGGAGGAGTTGTGAAAGACATTTGCGTAATCAATGTATGAGATACCCTAACCATATTAAAGCACACCTGAACTCACCTAATGTACCAGGCACCACTCCTTCTATCTCTGCAGCAATTGTGACCTCTAGTGGTCATATGCGTTACTGCAGTTCATTAACCCTCAATCTGCCCCAAAAAAATTTCCAAGCCTACAGAGCAACATTTTTAGCATTGAAAATTAGTCTTCGAGTGACCATACATGTTACTGCAGCTCATTAACCCTCTGAAGACATGGGCTGGGAAACCAAAGCCCCTCCATTTACATGGAGATCTATGGTGCCCCCCTTCGGTGTCACTGATGACGCTGAAGGAGCGGCATCAGAACCCCGGAAATGCTGTAGTGATATAGAGAATCTGATTTAAACAGGGAACACACGTATAGATATGGGCCAGATCGATGGCTACTTCGAGCGCCGTGCACGCTCATGGCCATCTATCTAGCTCATATCTGGCCATCCCTGTTTTCGAGCAGGACCAATCAATCCTGCTCGAAAACAGGGATATCAGACATGACCATAAATCATGGTCGATGTCCATTGCTTTGCATGGGGAATGTGGGTCTCCATGCAAAGCATCGTAAGAGCTGGAGACACATTACTGCTGTGTCTCCAGCTTCTCCGATATCGGCTCCTATATCTAGCCATGTGTTCCCTGCTTAAGCCTACAGGTTTTAGGTATTTAAGGTTTGGGATTTGGGGGTAGGTTAGGGGATTGAAAAGTTAAGGGATTAGAGAGGTTACTTTAGTTTTAACCCCCCTAACCTTAACCCCTAAAACTTACCACTAGAGTCAAGCACCACTGCCCCTAACCCTTACCTTAACTCCACCCAAACCCCAAACCTTAACCACCCGAAGTCTCAACCTCACCCCTCTTGAGTCAATACTCCCCGGATCTAAGCTCCTCTTCCCCTGCATTATGTCACGATTGACAGCATGGGCGGGCGACACTTTTTTTCTGATGCCCCCACCATTAAACAGCCCATGTTGCCCATGCCTGAAACCACCACTGCCTTATACAGTTATTCCCAAACTTTCCCTGCAGGGCCTCCATTTTCTATTTGGGAACATAATGGAGCCCCCCCTCCCCATTCAAACACAGGTTAAGAATTAGGGCCAGGGCCCCCCTGCAATACCTTAGCGCCCCCCCCAGTTTGGGAACCACTGGCCTCATATGACACTCTACTGCTGGGCAGTAGACATGGTTAAATTTTTCAAATAGCTGACTTTGTGAGCTGATTGCAAAGCCCCTGAACATGATATCATCACCAATATTGCTGGTAGCGAAGGGTTGTGGTAACATTTAAAAAAAAAGTTTTGCATAAATTAAGTTCAAAGTTAATGCCACCTGACTTATAAACTCATGTTAGCCTGGAACAGGGACGAAGGTTAGGTGGAGGGCGCCTTGACCCAGGGGAGCTGGCCTGGGACGTCGGAAGAGGTGAGTAGGCGGAGAGGGGGCGGAGTCACGGAGCTGATTTAAGGCGGCCAAACAGGAAGTGCTTCCTCTTTGGCCAGTGGACGTCACCCACCCACCCTCCCTGATGTTTGATCTGTTGTACCCTGTTTTTTGTTGCATGTGGAGGACCAAACAAGGCTCAAAGGGCCGCATGCGGCCCCCGGGCCACAGGTTGGGCACCTAGGACTTAGATGGTGAAACTGGGCGGGGCTTAGGCCCCCATTTACTGGCACTCCCTGGAGTGAATAGAAGGATGTACCCATCGAGCCAGTATTGGAGGGCTGGTGGCCGGTACGGTTTGGTGAGAAGACCAATTCGGGGGGCACTGTCGAGTTTTCCAGAGGTTAATGTTATTATTATTAAAAGGTTATTTAATGTTATTTAAATGTTATTTATTTTTGAGAATTGGCTGTGGCCGAAAGATTGTACTTTTTCCAACAAAATCTTCTTATAAACTTTTAAACTAAAGTTCGGCCTCTGTCGTTATTTTAGTGATAAGGGGTTTTGGTGGGTAAGGTACAGGGTCTCAGGAATCCCTGGGTCATGAATTTCATGAATCCTGGATGTAGATTACAATAGAAATTTGGATTATAATTCTGGAAGACAAACATTGCTGTGTAAATATATGAACCAGTCACATTCTCTAAATGGATTCCGCATAATGTGATAAATAGCTGCGGGAAGTCATCAGTATGGAAGGAATTTCCCCTCCTTGATCCTTCAATCCCAGGAAAAACTGCAGCATAGGTCCGTGGTTTTATTTATTAGTTCCTCTCAGCAACAAATTGTATCCCTGTCATGGGGACTCTTCCCCTTCAGGGGCATGTAGTCAAGAAAAGAAAATATTATTTTGTGAAAACAATTATATTGTGGGGGTTCAATCAAAGGAAACATTCTGACCTCCAGGCACAGAGGGCATGCAGTGGTGTCCTCTCTCCAACCTCAACCAGTTTATTGGACATTGAAAGAACAAAAAGATACTGATGAGGAATATACTTTGATTGACATTTCATCAAAATACCTTTAATGTTGTGATGGAAATGCAATAAAGTTTTACCCCTTTGCCCATGATTGTATTGGTATTGCCCATGATTGTATTGGTATTGCCCATGATTGTATTG
>CM070033.1:5563571-5574180 GCA_036250615.1 Ptychadena robeensis | reverse complement strand
GGTGTTAGGGCCATATGTTTCACTATAGTTGGTGTAAGGGCCATAGATTCTACTATAGTTAGTGTTAGGGCCATAGGTTCTACTATAGTTGATGTAGGGCTATAGGGTCTACTATAGTTGGTGTTAGGGCCATAGGTTCTACTATAGTTGGTGTTAGGGCCATAGGACTTAGGGGTTGCAAGGGGGTATAAAGGTAGTTCCTAGAAATAAGACACTAAACCGAAATGAGAAGTTCTACCATCCAACATACCTACCTGCATCGTGTATACTCCACTAATGCCTGTGACCTGCTTGAGTTTGTACACAAAGGTCTGACACAGTGGAGTTCCTCAGACCTCTCATCTTGTTCATGTAGCAATGATGGATTCTGACCACTTAGGGAAAGAAGAATGTTTTCTTCTTACCTCGTAGCTGAGGCAAAGTCAGTGGATGTGCGTCATATAAACACACAAACCAATTGCCTTTGAACAGAGAAGTACGGGAGACATTTAGGCCCCTGTTATAGAGTGGGGCTTGGGGATCAGTTGCAGCCATTGTCTTGCGCCAACGGGCAATGTTGGTAAACACCAACAACTCCATCCATCATCCAAACACAATAAAATAATGAACCCAGCTAAAATCTTGTTATTTCAGATTATGGCAGCAGATCAATACTTCCTAAACATAAAAGTCTCAAGTGTTTGTGTTACCATAGCCACCCTACCGCACTTAACAAAGTACTCAATACCTGACACTCAATTAGAAACACGTCAATATGTGCGTGACCAGACTGTTCTTGTACACAAACAAACAAAAAAGTAAATTCAATCTTTTTCAATTATCCAAAATTATTTAACCAATGAAAATCCCACAAACTGAACAAGACGGATCACCGGAGCCAGGTGTAACCTTAACAGCCCTTCGCAGAGCTCTTCTCCCTACCGGAACACCGTGCACCGTCCTGGCAATCGACTGTGCAGCACTAACACAACGCTGCGGTAAACAGCTGTCAGTGATCACAAACTATAATTGATTTATTAAAAAATTTAGTATGTTAATGATCAGTTTAACCATCTGATGTAACCTTTTCCAAAGATCCAAGGAGATCAGGACTTGCAGTACAAGAGTGCCATGTATTATTTTATGGATGGGACCTGTTAGAGCAGTGGTTCTCAACCTGTGGGTCGGGATCCCCTTGGGGGTTGCACGACCATTTCACAGGGGTCGCTGCGTTCATTGAAAGCATCACAGCTGGTGCTAACACGCAGCAGCGCTGATGCCCACAAGCAGGATGGGAAGTTAGGAGGGAAAATAACATCCCCTCCTTAACCTCCCTAGCGGTCATGACGAGCCCAGCTCGTCCAGAGTTTGTGTGAAGAGCTGGGCTCCCATGAAAGCCGCATATCCCTGGAAAGCTACGGTGATTCTCTTTCCAGTGGCATTTCCGGGGTTTTGCGTGTCGCCACAGATCGCGTCACGGTGACGCGGAAGGGGGCGGGGGTGTGTGGCCCCAGAGACCTCCATGTTAATGGAGGAGCGTCGGCTTTACAGCCCTCACAGCCGGCATCATTAATGATGCCATCTGTGTGGAGAGAGGCGGGGGGAGGGGGGTGGGGGAATTGCAGGCAGTGTACACTGCAGCGATTGCCCGTACCATGCTATAAAAAACAGCGTGGTATGGGCAGACTGCTAAGAAGGTTAAAGTTACCTGATTGTGCTGGAAGTGACATCGCAGAATGTCACTTCCCGTACTTAGAACGCTTTGCGAGACTGTGCAAAGTCACTTCTGGAGTCATGGATCTAAAAAGGTTGTGAACCACTGTGTTAGAGGATAACAAAATCTTCTGATTACAACTGACTGCACAGAACTCTTTGTCCCTTGTGACAGCAATCCCTTGCTGTGTAAATGCATTGTGTAAATGGATGGTCCAGCAGTGAAAGGGTTTCATCTAGTATGACCTGGGGAGAAGTCCGGATATTGGACATCACCTGCAGGTTTAGTGTTTGGTTACAGGGTCCCAGCATCTGGAATGGGAGTGAAGGAACTGGATGGGCCTTCCCATTCCACCCAGGTGCACACTGGATTTTTTCCCCTGATGGTGCTTAGTTGTGTGTGTGTCACCACAACAGGAGCTCAGAACATTGTGTCAAGGTCTCTGGAAAGGTAGGAGACACTGTGCTTTTGGAGTGGTGGATACCAAAAAGAAAACATGGAAACCAAGCCCATGACTATTGAGAGTCTAGCCATACAGACTTTCCTGAGGTAAAGGAACCATTTGTGTTGATGTCTGCAAGCCATTAGGTTTGGCATGTTCTGTGAACCTTGTTTAGATGTGTCATTGGACAGTAAATACAGTCAGGAGCCCTAAAGCGATACACGTTGTGTAGGTTGAGGTTAGTAAGAGCCCTGTTACAGATGGCAGTGTCACCCAGAGTTCTGTAACTGCAGTGGCGCCCTCTACCCGTTCTGCTGTGACCCTTCCCAAACCTCAGATGAGCCGGACCTTTCATAGATCAGCTCCCTCTGCTGGTGGTAGAGATTGTGGCACTTGATATGCTCCCTCCCTCTGCTGGATGATACCTGTTGATTATCACTCATCTGGAGTTCTGTCCAATCAAACCACCTGAAAATGTAATTAAGGAAGTCTAAGGTAGGAAGTTGCCTGAACAAAAAAGTCTTCAAGTCTCTGCTACCCAGGCACTGCTGCTTCCTATTGCTATATTGTTACTGACCCTTGGACTACCCTGTTTGCAGCCTGCCCTTAATTATTGCATGCCCATCTGACTTCGCCTCTGCCTTACAATTCTGTACCTCGTATAGGAATTCCTACTGTCAGCCGCTGCCTGTATGTGTAGCTTGGGACCGCAGAATTGGAGCCCCCCCCCCCCCCCCCCCCCCCCCCCCGCACCAAAAACTCCTTGCAGGGTGCTCTGGTGAATACCGGGGGGTTCCTTAGACTCTTGGTTTACACTTGTCTGGTGGCACAGTGGGTCCACTGCTCCCGTGGTTCACTCGTGACAAGCCCCCTTTGATGCTGAACCCCCACCAAAATCAAACCAAGGAAACAGAGCTCAGTTACAGATTAGCCATGGTAATGGCCAGACCTCTCAGAGTAGACTGTAACACTCTAAGTTCAGGCTTGGAGTCCAGTATCTGAAACAGCAACACAGGTGATGGCAGGATCAGTGCACAAACAGTGGTAATCAAGAGTGAGCAATCAGAAGCGTAGTCAGGAACAAGCATAGGTCAGTAACCAATGGTGTCAAGTAACAATAGGAGCGAGATGAAGAGTAGTCCAGTAGCCAAGTCAGCAGCCAAGGGTTGGTACCCAGGTGATGATCACAAAGATACAAGAAGCAAAAGCAGCAAGAGCAAGATATTGGCAGGAACACAATAATCTGACAAGGAGGTAGTGCAGAGACATTGGTTATATAGGAAGTACGAGGGAGGGGCCAGGAGTTCAGGGTTCAACAAGAACTAGATTTCATGGTAACTTTGTCCAAGTGATCCAACATGGTGTAAAGGCAGACTAGAGCTGCAGCCAGACACCAAAGCATCTCTGGGTTCGGACGTTCATAGGTTCGTTTTAATAACCTTAACTGAGCTCCTTCAGTGACTACCCCCCAGTACCAAGAAACCGAAAGGGGCTTCCCTGCATTGGAAGTTTCTAGGCTTAATTTTTGAAATCAAAGATGCAATTTCAGTTTATAACAAGCTTTTCCCCAATAATCAGTAGACTTTTCTGCAAACACATTAAGTTATAGATTGTCGCAGTTTTTCACATAAAAATACCATGTGGGTTATTGATCATTAAAACACCTCTAAGCCCTTAGCCTGATGATCAATACAATGTATTTAGTCACCTAGTTTGCTAGTCAATTGAATAAAAAATACTTTTAAATAGCTTATTATGGTAATTTTATTGATTATATGGTTAACTTTCTTCCTTATATTTCACCAAAAAGGTCGGAAGGACAGTAATCAGGTCATAGTCACAACACAAATTACGTAAATGACCCTGAACAAAAGTGATTTCACCTGATAACATGCACACAAAAGGGTTAGAATGGCTAATGCCGGCCATACACATGCCGATAAACGGCCGGATTTTAATCTGGCCGACGGGCGTGCGCGCTCTCGCCGTCGGTCAGGTTAAAATCCGGCCGTTTATCGGCATGTCCCCACATGGGGCGACAGATCCCTGTCGCCCCACTTCTCGGCCGGCCAGAGATCCGACATGTTGGAAAATCTCTGGCCGGCCGAAGCCGATGGAAGCCGATGGTCATAAGCAGCAATGAAGACGAGCGTCTCCATCGCTGCTTATGGCCGGCACACAAAGGGTGCCTGGCCGATTGTGGGGCCCCAGAATGCAATGCGAGGCTAACGTGATAACGTCATCACGTTAGCCTCCCGGAGCGATATCGGAAGACGATATCGCTCCGGCTCTGGCTGTGTATGGCTAGCATAATAAATGTCACCATCTTCCCCTCTGATGTGTTTGTTTTTGTAATTAGTAGGTGTGTCACATAAGTTTCTGGATCCTTGCATCTTTCATCCAGTGCTGCAATGAGGTTTTTTAGATTGTGTGTCATGGGGAAAGCAAAAAAGGATCTGCAGGCAAAGGTAGTTAAACTCAATAACACAGGAAAGGGATATAAGAAAGTATTAAAGGAATTGAGAAAGCCAATCAGAAGTGTTCAAACTTTAATTAAGTGGAAGATTAAAGGTCAGGTAGATCAACAAACATATCAGCCACAACTGCCAGAAACAGTTTCAGAATGCAAGGAAATCCCCACAAATAACTTCCAGTAAAATACAGTATTCTCTAAAAATTAATGGCAACATTTTGTTTCAATATGGAGGAAATCAAAGAAAGATTGGCCGCGTAGTGGACTTGCCAGAAGAAAGCCATTTCTAAGCAAATGCCACAAAGTATCGAGCTTACAACATTCCAAACAGCACAGAGACATGCCCCAAAACTTCTGCCACAAAGTAATTTGTATTTGGAGAGGAATTAACAAGGCTTATGATGAAAGGTACACCATTCCTACTGTGAGACATGGTGGTGGATTGCTGATGTTTTGGGGATGTGTAAGCTACAAAGGCACAGGACATTTGGTCGGAATTGATGGCAGGAGAAGCGGCGCCCATCAGTGAAGGGTAAATGTCTGGTTCAGAGGCTGCAGTTTGTCCTCCCGACACTAGAGGGGGACCCAGAGTAGAGTCCAAGAAACCTGTCCGGGAGGAAATGCAGTGCTATATGCAGGGCTGCCGTCAGAAACCATGGGGCCCGGTACCGCAAAAATGTCCCGGCCCCATGACAAGACTTGTCGAGGGGGGGGGGGGGATGCTACTAGAAAAAAAATCTCCATCCTGATCGGATCGTCAGTCCTCTGCTCACAGCACAGCACCCTCCTCTGCTCACTGTGTTCCCGGACTGCCACTCTGTACAGTGTGCTGTCGGCAGTCCGTGAACACAGTGAGAGTAAGCAGAGGGTGCTGTGAGCAGAGGACTTAGGGGCCCACGTGCTGCCAATCAGGACGTCGGGCCCCTAAGTGCTCACCGCCGGGCCCCCCTAGCTGCCCGGGCCCGGGACAGGAGTCCCCTCTATCCCCCCCCTGACGGCGGCCCTAGCTATATGATCTGGGAAGAGAGGAGAAGCGTACGGGTGGCTCCTGAGCCGAACAACCGTGTCCAGAGTCGAGTGCTGTGCCGATCGGTCGCAGCTGCAGTAGTGGCCTTGTCCCATCGGAGGGTATCGCTTAGTTGATGACCCGAGTAAACAAACAGGACTGGGGGATTTTAAGGGGAGCCCCCAAGGTTAATGCAAAGGCTGTTGCATCTGAGGTTTTGGCATTGTACCAATTCAACACTTCAACGTTGCAGTGCGATGTGAAGCCTAAAAGATTGCACTTCTTTACAGATACGCCTGAACGTTACATGGATACAGAAAGTAATCAAAACATACTAGAGGAAAATGAAATTTCTCATGGGACATTCTAACATGACAATGATCCAAAGGCCAAGTTGACCTGCCATTGGCAAAATAAAGTTATGGTTCTGGAGTGACCATCTCAGTCTCCTGACCTCAATATCATTGAGCCTCTCTGGGGAAACTCCAAATGTGCAGTTCCTACAAGACAGCCCAATAACTTACCAGAAATGGAGGCTTTTGGGCCAGGAAGAATTGGCAGCTTTACCATCTGAGAAGAGCCTCACCCACAACGACCACAAAACACTTCAAACTGTCATTGATGGTAAAGGGGGCAATGCACGGTATTAAGAACTGGGGGGTGTAAACTTTGATCAGGGCCAATTGGATAGTTTGTGTTGTGATTAGTGTTGAGCATGAATATTCAAATTATGAATTTCTATTGCAGTATTGGCACTTCGACAATTTGCAAAGATCTGGAATATAGTGCTATATCTTCGTAATATTGAATATTCTGAGGAAAGCACCATGCCTTGCGTTCACGTGTACAAGTGCCGATTTTCAAACAACAGTGTTGTTTCTAGAGATGATCAAATTATTTTTCAGATATTCAACGATTTCAAGTTAATTGTAAAGCCCCTGAACATGGTATCATCACCAAACTTGCAGGAGATGTAGAGAAGGGTTGGGGGGACATTGCTGCAGATGTAGAGAAGGGTTGGGAGAACATTAGAAAGAAAAACGTATGTCTCTAACACAAAAAGTTTTTTCACAAATTAAGTTCAAAGTCAAGTCAAAATGTTGAAAATTCGGAAATTCGACTTTAATTTTAAACTTAAGGTATTCAAAGACTGTTTGTGTTAGAGACATACCTTTTTCTGTGAAATATTCCCCCAACCCTTCTCTATATCTCCAGCAAGTTTGGTGATGATACCATGTTCAGGGGCTTTACAATCAGCTCTGAAAGTTAGCAAGTCGAATATTTTGAGCATCTCTAGTTGTTTCATAAGATTACACTGCAGCTGCAATTCCACATTCTGCCACTAGATGTCACATGACAACACACATTGCTTTTGCATTACAAATTCGAATATTTGGAGATTAAACTGAGAAATGTTGCAAATTTTAATATTGCCTATGCTGCTCATCACTAGCCTTGGATTCCCGGCGGTCCCAGAATCCCAAAAATGATGCGGCTGGATAGAGAATCGCCACAGCTTTTTGGACCTCTGGTCAGTTTTGATTCGAGTTTGTTTAATGTAAACATAAGTGAGCCAAAGGGCATTCTAAGTATTTGCACCTACCTGTCCAGTCTCCTACAACCTTAATGTGAACAGCAAAGGTCATCTTCGTCTCTGTAGGACACTGTAAGTGAAAAACAAAATCAAGTTAAAGTAAAATGGAAACATAACGCTACAATGCAATCCAAGAACCGATGAATAGACTTTCCACCCTCGACAGCTGTAAGGTAAATTGGTTGGTTGTTACCAATGCCTTCACATTATACCAGTGGTGGCCAACTAAGTTGATATGGAAGGCCACACGTGCGGCCCTCAGCATCACTAAAGGGCCGCACAAACCATTTTCAACCTATACTGCTTATTAAGGTTATATACTCCTATTCTCCGGTTATGTGCAGCAATATATATTATACAATCACCCCCCATTCATTGGTGGAATAGAGGGAGCATAGGCACATACCAGTCTGCTGGCTTTTATGTACACCTATCCTGTAAGTTTATGGCCTCACCTCCTCTTCCAACTCTAAGAAGTTTCCGGGTGAGGACCTGTCAGCCGGGGATCGGTAGACAGGTGAGTTTCTATGGCCTATGCAATAACAGAAAGGTTTTAATAATAAAACTTGCCACGCCCAAAGGGCCTATGCGGGCCCCGGGCCGCAGGTTGGGCACCTGGGCATTGTACAGTAAGTGTGGACCTACTCCAAAAGATTGGTTTCAGGGGCTTCCAGTAAAGTTTATATAAAAAACAAAACATATTTATGTCAGCAAGGTCTATAATCATCCATAAAAACATGGATGGGTAAGTCTGGTGCGGAGAAAAATAAGGTCCCCCTAAGACCCATCCTAAACTTATGAAAATTCAACCTAAGTCAAAATTTCGTATTTTTCGGACTATAAGACTCATTTGCTTACCATTAAAATCAATGGGAAAGTATCCCTGTGTCTTATGGTCCAAAAATGTAAAAAAATATATATTTTTGTCCCAACCATCCTGGGAGCAATAGCTCTGCATCTCAGGAGGCAGAAATTTGTTTCATTCCCTCCAGCCCAGCCAAAAAGAAGAAGAGACTTATGGAGAGACACATTTTACAAGTAGATACCATGAGTTGTGTATTTACATTAACAAATCTGCATTGCAATAAACATATATACTGATAAAGACTCATATCTCCTCCGATATGTAAATAGCTGCTCATGGGTAAGTTATTCAGTTCCAGATGTTAAATGTGTCTCTCCATAAGTTGGTCAGTGTGTTCAGAGAATGGGTACTGCTAGTGTATAGACACATGGTACAAATCTCAGCCCTGGCACTCTGCTGCAGTGAAGACCTCCCTCCTGGCACTGGGCTTTTGGCTGGAGGAATACAGCGTGAATACTGCATGGTCCAGTCCTGCACACTTTGCTGGAACATTTTGTATATTCACTTGATATGTGAATGGCTGTGTTTCTGTTTTTTTCCCCAATTCTCTCTCCAAAACTTTTGGAGCGTCTTATAGTCTGAAAAATACAGTATATACATTTTTATTTGTAACCATTAATACATCAAATTGTTTAAAAGTTTACAATTCAAACATTTTTTTTTGGGGGGGGGGGGGTTAAACGTGTTTCTTTTATAATAGTGGTTATATTTTATTAGTTTGTTTGGCAACATCTATTAACCCTTTTGGAATGGGTAAGAGGTATAGGAGACGTCTATACTCATTCCATTCTGGATGAACAAAACTGCATCCCCGGAGACCATATGGATGTGATAAACCCAATACAGTCCAGATGGACATGTTCAGTTTGAACTTCCTGTGGCCAAATCGGCTGCAGGAGATTTATCAGGTTATTGTTCAGTAGTGATGGTCGAACTTCGGCCAGGTCCGCCCACGAACGGGTGGATCTGACTTTTAAAGAAGTAGGACGAACATGCATGTTCGTGCCCAAACTGTCCGCCGTGCGGGCAGTTCGCCCATCGCTATTGTTCAGCCACCCTATAGGGCGATCTCCCCCGCCATGTACCTGATGGGGCTCATCCCTCAGCCCAGATTTAGAACGGGGGTTACCGCATTTTAGATCGCGGGCCGTGGGTGGAGGCAGCTGATGGCCCCTGACTGTGGCCATAGAGATGAATGGGCGTGGTTAAAAATCGCGTCTCCATCCATTGATTTTTAACCGCTGCAATTCACTATCTATTGGCATGATCAGGCAGGAAGTTGGGGTGGGACAGGACATCTTCCCACACCCCCCACTTCCTGCCTGCAGGTGCCGTGCCTTGATTCCAAATGTGGGACACCACGGGAGATCCCTGGGTGCTAGTGATCTCCCGTGGTCCGCGCACCGTGTTTGGAATTTGCGGTAGAACGTATCAGTGGAAACATGCCCATGTGCTAGGTGGCACAATGCAATTGGACAATCTGCCCATTTAATGAGACTCTGTCTTGCACACCATTGCCTGTTATAGCCCCTGTATAGCAGTGTGCTCGGGTGTGCTACTGAGTTTGCTTTACCTGTCCGTTAATGGCAACAGTGACCCGACCTTATTTCTTATATTGCTTGAACTCTGCCTGCCCTGACTTTGGATCATCCCTGACTACCTCTCCTGCCTTAAGCCCCCCATACACCTAAAGATCAATCCATACAATTTCCATTAGATCTACCAACAACTGTGTAGTGCCGGGTCCTCCCTAATAGAATGCATAGTGATTTGAAGAATTAGAAAGGTCCTCATAGTACATAGTTTTGGTAGAACTAAAAGTTGATTGTACAGAAATTGTATGGAAAGATTGTAAGGTGTATGGGGGCCTTTATCTATTAGTACTATACTTATTTGGACTGACCTTTGTATATGACCCTTAAGCCCCCCATACACCACATACAATTACCATGCCATTTCTGTACAATCAACTTTTCTTCTACCAAAACCATGTAATATGAGGACCTTTCTACACCTTCCAATCACTATGTATTCTATCAGGGAGGACCCGGCACTACATAGCAGTGATATATACCTTCCAATCACTATTTATTCTATCAGGGTGGTCACTATACTACATAGTTGTTGGAAGATCTGATGGAAATTGTATGGAGGAATCTAAAGGAGTATGGGGGGCTTTAGGATGAAAACTGGTACCTTGATTTCTGGTGTTGGTAGTGATTGTGTGCCCAGGTGCATTACACCAGGTGTTTACAATGGTAGTTTGCCTTTTCCAGCAAAGATATGTATATTTGTATATACTTTTTTTTCAT
This sequence comes from Ptychadena robeensis, assembly GCA_036250615.1. Classification (NCBI taxonomy): domain Eukaryota; kingdom Metazoa; phylum Chordata; class Amphibia; order Anura; family Ptychadenidae; genus Ptychadena; species Ptychadena robeensis. Next base: position 5,563,795 of record CM070033.1, on the reverse strand, counting down.
GAAAAGCTGCTATAGTTTCTGGGCTGTAGTATAGTTTCAATACAGAAATGCAGTAAATTTTTTGGTAAATCAGTATACTGAGTGGTTAGAGTGTAAAGCCCCCCATATATATATATATATATATATATATATATATCACTGCTATGTAGTGCCAGGTCCTCCCTGATCCTCCCTGATAGAATATATAGTGATTGGAAGGTATATATCACTGCTATGTAGTGCCG
>CM070033.1:5550314-5563471 GCA_036250615.1 Ptychadena robeensis | reverse complement strand
TTGATCGAATTACATTGATTGTACAGTCAATTGAACCATGTGTGGCTAGCTTTAGGGTAGATTTACACTGTCGTTATTAGATTGGTTGTTCTTGTTTCTGTCTTGTAAAGTGACTCCACTGATGAAGCAGCGATAGTCGCGAAACGCGTTGAGAGATTAATGCAAGACAACACTGTATATGTTATTTGAATACATGTGGTGATGTACATGAACTTTTTTATCTTGTAGATCTACTTGACACCCCAGCACAGCGTTCTCCTCTCAACAAGCCCCTTCATACATGAAGTTACGCATCAATCTAATCAAACCACTATTGTACAACACAACCAAAACGTACTTATGCTTTTGCAGTTTTCCACCTAATGCATTTTTAATGAAGCAATAAATTTCATGTGTACGACATCTATCTGAAAAAAAGAACATCTCATATTCTTAAGTGGAAGACATTCGCTTGGGCTTTTACTTGATATTCGAATAAAAAATAAAAAAACATGGCCAGATCGCGCATCAAGAAGACTCTAAATCAAAGCCTCTTGCAATTAGCGAGTGTTTGATTATGCAGATTGGCCAGGCAGTAAAACAGCAGCTGTGTGTGTTTGTGAATCAGACTGATCATTCTTCTTCCAGCCATTTCTACTCACACTTCGGAAAGAGAATTTATCATCTTTGGAATACAGGACGGAATGCTGACTTTAGCTCCCGCTATTTATTTTTTAAGGACACGACCTGTTTTGCATAGGCAAGTTCCCAGGATTATTACAATTACTGCCTACATCATTAAAACTGAATGACAAGAACCACTTAATATTAAATGTGTAATGGGGGGGGAGCTTGTTTTTACTGAACTACAGTGCGTGACTTGTCTAGACTTTTTTTTAAGCGGGGGACCCCTGGGGGTGCTGGTGAATAGAGATGGTTGAATTTTTTTTCCAAAATTCGACCATTTCGCCGGTTTCGACTTAATTGCAAAGCCCCATCACCAAACTTGCTGGAGATGTAGAGAAGGGTTGGGGGTATACTACAAAAAAGAAAGTAAGTCTCTAACACAAATAGTTTTTTCACAAATTAAGTTCAAAGTCAAGTATAAAATTCGAAAATTTGAATTTCGACTTTAACTTTGAACTTAATTTATGCAAAAACTACATGTGCTAGAGCAAAACTTTTTTTTTCAAATGTTCCTCCAACCCTTCTCTACATCTCCAGCAAGTTTGGTGATGATACCATTTTCAAAGGCTTTGCAATAAGCTCACAGAGTTTGCAAGTCGAAAAATTCGACCATCTCTACTGGTGAACCCACTGAGATCTCCTAACCTAGTGTGTTTCCCCGAGAATAAGACAGTGTCTTATATAAATTTTTGCTCCCAAAGATGCCCTACGTCTTATTTTCGGGGGATGTCTTATTTTTCCATGAAGAAGAATATGGCGCTGGGGTATTAGGGTGGAGGGGTCACTTAAAATGACACAGGTGGGATCAAAATGGCACAGGAGACTCAGAAGGTGTGATTACCATTTTAGTAACCCCTTCTGATCCTCTTGTGTCATTGTGATTGCCCCCCCTGATCCCCCTGTCCAGAGTTACGGTACTGTACCTTCGGGTGTGCCTTATATTTTAGCGTGAGGGTACCTTTTTTTTGGGGAAACAGGGTAGACTGTTGAACTCTTTACCTCTGCTTTTTAACCGGAACTTCACAGCACAGGGCCGTTCTCCAGCTATGCCGAATATGTGTGTGCATAAGGTCCCTGGGAGGTCCTCTGGCGCCCTCCCTCCCCAACTCGGGCTCAGTGTAACTGCCAAAGTCAGGGGGGTGGTGGTTTGTGTGTGTCTGCTGGAGGGGGAAGGAGAAGAAGAAGAGGAGGAAGGAGGAGCGGTGTCTACCGGCACGTTCCTTTTCTTCTTCTCCAATAGCACCACCCCAGTCGACAGGGGTCCCCAGTTCTCTGGTGCCCTCCCTCCCCAACACGGGCTCCCTCCCTATGCAGATCTGGACAGCTTGAGCTGCCAACATCAGAGGGGTGGTGGTTTGTGTGTGTGTGCTGGAGGGGGAAGTGGAAGAAGAGGAGGAAGGAGGAGCGACATCTACTGGCGTGTTCCCTTTCTTCTTCTCCAATACCACCCCAGTCGACAGGGTGCCCTAGTCATGAACTTGCATAGGGCCCCCGAAAGGCTAGAAATGGCTCTGCTCACGGAAACTATTTAATTAGTCAATAATGGGGCATGATTAAGCCCACCACTTGGGTGAAACTCAAGGAGGACGAGAGTCAGTGCAATGCTCAACTCAAGGAGGACGAGAGTCAGTGAAATGCTCAACTCAAGGAGGACGAGAGTCAGTGCAATGCTGTACTAATTGATGGTGTATTAATAAGTATTTTTGGCCCGTATTTTACCACAAATGCAAAATTTCTTCGTGGGTGTTTAATGTTCAGTGTAATCTGTCCAGGGAGGGGGCTTTAATCAGTTTTCTCTGTGTGGACCAGAAACATATAGGTCAGTATATCACTTGCGGTACTCTATCTTGTGAGGTGTGTCCAGGAGAACCTGGCTTGACCACTCAGTGACGCATTACAGTTCTCCCAAGTTCCTTCCCCTTCAGTGATTCCCCCTACGTGGTGCAGCTCGACCCCATAAAAAAGTTCCTTTTTAGCTAAAAAGCTTATACACAGGACTCTGTTAACTTGTAAAAGTCCAACACACACTGTCAGCTTGAACATGGGAATCTTTACTTGTCAACGAATATATAAAGTTATATTACCCAAGCCCAGGTGGCAGGGTAAATTGCTTGGCTAGATAGTTGCAAACAGGGATAGTATCCCTGGAAGTAGTAGTGCTGGCTATCCAGAAGGACTAGGTCTTTGCCAGGGCTAAATCACATGGGGAGTCCCTCTAGCTCTACTCATAGCCCAATGGGTGAAGAGAGTTAAGCTGGCCATACACCTTCAGATCTATCTGTCAGATATCCTTTAGATCTACCAACAACTATGTAGTGCCGGGTCCTCTGTGATTGAACACAGGTAGACTTGATGGTTTAGAAAGTCCCTCATATAACATGGTTTTGGTAAAAGAAAAGGAGATCTAAAGGAAATCTGACAGAGAAATCTAAAGGTGTATGGGGACCTTTAAGTTAGTCCTACACAGTTCGATTTTAGCATGATTGATTAAACGATCAAGATCTAAAATCGAATCGGACACCAATCGTAATCGAAGCCAAAGTAGTACCGCATGGAAGGTTTGAACATAATACGACCAACATAGTTGATTTTAGTTTCTATCAAAAAACACAGGAAAGAGTCATATATAAAAGTGTTCATCAAATACAATCGCCCCGACCAACACACACAATGCTACGTAATGTCAGATAACTTTTCGATCGACCAATTTTTGCAGTTTGAACCATGTGTGCAGTATACGACTAAAGTTCGATCGATGTAAACTTTGATCGTTTTAAGCCCCTTGGAACACCAAAATCGAACCATGTATGCCTAGCTGTAGTCACTCTCATGACAGATGGTCTTTGCAGTCCCCCAGGCTTGTTGCTAGGCCTGTCTCCCTTTTAGTTAGAAGAGAGATCTGGTAAAAAAAACTACTTCTTCTCTCAACCTTAAACCACAACGAAAATAAACCTTGATCTTCATCTTCTTTGTATTTGACTGAACTCCAGACATTCTGCAAAATTATATACATGAAATACACAAAAGGGAGTTGGGTTACTCTGCCCTTTAATTCCTGAGATTTACAAAGTTGTGGCACTCCTATCAGGAAACCTAACATTTTTCTTTTGGAGTTCAGTAACCATTACAGGTCTTCTTGTGACAGCGCCATTACAGGTGCAACCCTGTCCATGGTGGACTGACCATGGGCCTCCCAGGTGAGGAGAAACATCTTGTTTGGGGATTACTTATGCAGAGACAATCCTTTGCACTTTTGTACCTCTGTTTATTTTTTGTCTCCTAGGGCTATGTTTCTATGGGGTTAAGGGAAGCATCGATACCCCCTGCATCAATCGCATACCTTGGCATGTCTGCGCATCCCATGCATATGCATAACTTCTTGCCCCACTGTTTTCCAAGATGTTCATTGGGTTCACCAGCTGAGAGATCAACGATGGGCAGTAGGTCAACCACCGCTCCGACCTTCCCACCTTCATGGAAACAAGGTAAGGCGGGGAGTCCTGCATGTAAGGGATGTGCCAACTAGTGTTGAGCTTGAATATTCCAATTGTGAATATATTGGGTAAATATTGGCTATTCGAGAATTCGCAAATTTCGCGAATATGGTGGCGGATACTCGCAATTTCGAATATTCGTGATATTCACCATTGGGATGCTTATGGGCAGGGATGGCGAATATATATTTGCAATGCAAAAAAAAAAAAAACAGAACATGTGACCATTCATTTTTAATTTGTAATTGTGAGAGATTATATTATATTATATATTATATATGTTTGCGCAAATGTTCGCGAATCGAATATTAGTAGAATTATTCACGAAATATTGTGAATTCGAATATTGCATATGCCACTCATTACTAGTTCCGACATTCCCATGAAACAATGCAATTGACTCAGGGGGTATTGGTACATCCCTAAACGCTGTGTAAACATAGCCTAATCCTTCAGTATGTATTCTTCCCACACCCCTTGTATGCCTCGGAATAACCAAAATAAACTTTGTTTCCTCATCTCATATCCCCTCAAGAAGTAGATTGATGGGCCTACGTGACAAAGAGGACTTCTTCTGTGGCTTCTTCCTCTATAATAGTGGTTCCCAAACTGGGGGGCGGGCCCCTTGGGGGGGGGGGGGGGGGGGGGGGGTGTGAAGGTGTTTGAATGGGGTAGAGGGGCTCGATAATGTTCCTAAATAGAAAGGAGGGGGCCCTGCAAGGAAAGTGGGAACCACTGCTCTATAAATCCATCCCAAATCTAAAACAACTGCTTACTGGGTGTTAATAGATGTCTAGGAGGTTTTCAGAACCGCAAAGTGTTAACTGGAAATTACGAAATGGTAAATGCACCAATTCTGACCATCATGGTGACCCAGTTCTTCAGTCCCCAACAGCCACATGATGCACAGTTGAAAAGCCATGTGTTCCCAATACATATTCTCTCACAATGCTGAGGATATGACCCCCACCCAGAACAAAGCCTGTTCTCTTGGAACAGTAGACCCTTCCTCTGTTTTCTTTGCTTTCAACCCAAATAATTGAGATATGGGGGGGGGGGGGGGACACAAATACAGAACATCAGACTGAAAGAAACTGGACAACAGATTAGATGATTGTCCTGTACAGAGTTAATGAGTTCAAAGTTCCGTCCCTGCTCTTCCACCAGACTGATTACCCTTTAATATCAGTAAATATATGTAAATCCTCTTCAATGCGTGCACACACAATACCAAACTACATGTTCGCTGTCGAAAATAATTAAATGAATGTCGTTTTTTGTGGTTTTGTTCCAGCATCCATTAGTGTCAATAAATGTCATCAGTCTATTATATTTAATGTATTTAACACCACGGGACGTCTCCGGTGAAATAAATATAATTACTCAGTACAGCAGGTTAGGCCGTCCTCAGTAATAAGTAACGGAATAAAAATGGACTGAGGAAAACTATTACCTACTAGAGCCCAGGGGTGAATAATGACCCAGAAAACCCATCTGGAGAAGCGCTGTCTGAGACCCAGAGTGGGAGATGGAAATAAATACAATTTGTTTCTTCTCTGTTCATTTATTATAAATTAAGCAATGCTGAAATGCATATGGGATGTCTTATGCCTGGCATACACATGCCGATAAGCGCCCGTTTTTACACCTGACCGACGGGCATGCGCGCTCGCGCCGTCGGTCAGCAGAAAAATCGGCCGCTTATCGGCGTGTTCCCACATGGGGCGACAGATCCCTGTCGCCCCACAGCTCGGCCGGCCAGAGAACGGACATGTCCGATAATCTCTGGCCGATGGAAGCCGATGCCTTTAACTTCAATGAAGGCCGGCGTCTTCATTGAAGCTAATGGCCGGCACACAAAGGGTGCCGGCCGACTAGTGCAGCCCCATAATGCACCAGGATGCAAACGTGATGACGTCATCACGTTTGCATTCCGGAGCTCATCTGAGCTGGTCTGTCTGCACCCGTCTGGGTGTGTATGGCAGGCTTTAGTTTTGATCCTAGAGTGATAAAAATGTGTGGTAAGAGTGTAGTGACCAGTGTTACACCACATTTGTGTATATATATTTGTATTGTATATACTGCCCTGTGTACATATTCTGTGTGAAAATGTGTATATGACTTTAAATCTTCCTTGCATTCCTCTGCAGCAGGTGCAGGGATGACTAATGGCTTCTGTTTTCCCGCTCTTTTTGCTGGCCTTACATTGTAGCTTTTGATTTCTGCCTGGAGACAGCTGCTGCCCTCCTCCAAGCAGAGGGTATAAATATACCTTCCTAGGCCCTCCTTAGCCAGAGTTGGGTTAGCTCCTCAACAAGCTTGCAGCCAGAGTATCTCACCCTGATTTGGAGCAGACCACTTGGACTGTACCCTGACCTCCTCTCACTGGGACGTGAAGCCATTATCACCCTGCAGCTGGTAGTCATCTTTACTGAAACAGTAGTTCCTAAAGTGTGTGCCCCATTCCCAGGCTTGGGTTTGGTGAAGAACTGTATATATTCCCTACTAGTAAAGACTGTAAATATCCCCTACCAGCTGCCTGTGACACTCTCTTTATTGGTGTGTGAGCCTAAGACAGTGTGTTGGGACATTCCAAAGAATCTGGTCGTAGCAAGAAATGCCCTCCACGACACAACAAGAGTGGTGTAAAGGAGCCCATTTTTGAAAATGGTGCCCCCAATGCTAACAAGACCTTGTTTAGCTGGACCTCTATGCAGCTAAGGATACCAAAATATTCCCCACAACCCCTTTCCCTTCTATTTAGGATGGACAGACCTTCAGGTTTGGCGTCAGAGTGACAGGAGTGGACCGGCATGGGCTGCAATTAGGGTGCACTCCACTTCCACTGCCTCACCCTTAAGGGTCCCCAAAGCTTGATCGGCCAGAGACGGGACATGTCCATAAATCTCTGGCCGATGCCATTAGTTTCAATACGGACTGGCATCCCCATTCAAACTAACGGCCAGCACACAAAGGGTGCCCACCGATGCTGTGAGCGATGGAGAGCAGAGTGATGACGTCATCATGTTGCTCTCCACAGCTCATCTGTCGGTCCCCACTTGTTACATGTGTAAGGCTCCCATATACGGGTCGATTTGTACCCAATTTTTGACTGATTGCACTCACTGCGATCAATCGAGTTCTGCGCACCCTGTACGATCGACCAAACAAAATCGGAATCTACTAAAAATGGGATCGGACATTGTTCCGACTTGTCGCATTTTGTTGGTCAAACGTTTGGCAATCGAAGTACGTTGTTGGACCCATAGCTCCCTATTCAGCAGCCTTTCTGATTGATAGATTTTGTGAAACTCAGTTAACTAGTGTCACCCCACTACTCGCAGGGCTTCCCTTCCGTCGCCGGCTGTACCTGGTGTCACCTCGGCAGGCTTACCTACGGCCGCCTTGCGTCACTCACAGCCATCCCTGAGACCTGCTCTCCATGCTCTGCCACCTTGTGCCAGGCCTTCCACTAGTGCCACGCAAAGGGCTACCGCTGTACCCCAGAGCGCAGGTCACCCGGCGCGGTCCACCCAGTCACAGCCAGTCTCCTCACGCCTGCGCTCTCGCGCAGGTCCAAGCCTGCGCACTAGGTCTGCCACGCAGGTCTCTCCATAGACCTGCATAGCTGCAAGTACACAAAGGGTTAAACCCTCAGTCTGTCTCAGCAGCAGCACACGCCCAGAGGGAGAGGCTTTCCAACCCTTTCCCCTATTTAAGGCAGCAGTGTGTGCAGTCACATTGCTGCTTGATCCAGTCTACTTCCTGTATCCTGTGTTTACCTTCCGATTGCTCCCTCGTGATTCCTGACCCGGCTTGTTACCCGATTCTGATGATTCTCTGGCTACCTTGACCTCTGCTACATCCCCGACTACTCTACCGACTGCCGCCTGCCAAGACCCCTGCTTCGTTACTCGATATCCTGATAGCCGCCTGCCTACAGACCCTGCTTGTTTTTGACCATTCTATCTGCCTGACCCTCTGGTACCTCGTTTCCTAGGATCTCATCCTGAATAGGGACCTGTTCCTCTGAGAGGCATAACCCCAAAGTGGGTGCACCCGGTTCTGCGAGACCTGGTGACTGGTTGCGGGAAAAGACCACAGGGCCCCCTCAAGGGGCTCTGGGGGAAGACCGCCAGTCACTTAGACACCTTGCTGCCGGGTGCCCTACCCGTTGTTGCCACGCTCTTGGGGTGAGCCGTAACAACTAGTGAGAAACTCACCTGTCCGCATGTTTGCCGATGCTTCTGGGTCTGCCCCAGATTGTGCCACCAGCGCCACGTGCGCAACGCCCAGGGGGTTAAGGAAGCCTCAGGCAATGGGAAGTTGCCGTAGCAAGAAGATTTTCACCCCCAGATTCCAGTTCATCTGATATTTGTTTCCTTATTTCCTGGCTTCTCACCCTCAGCTTGAGACAGTTGAGACTCAACCCTTGGTACCTCGACTTAGTCATTGTCAACTGCACGGGTAAATACGAGGGCCGCAACCTGGCAACCATCTGCAGCACTCCGTGCGGGGTGGTCTGGTGAACACTAGGTGTTTCCTTAGACTCTGTGCTTCAAATGACACCTTTTTTAACTGTGCATTTAGCCCAGTGGGTCCACTCCCTCATATCATCGGTGGCACCCGCTGTGGCACCCCTAAGTTGGCCATGACAGTGCCCCAACCAAGCTCTCCAGCTAACCTCATACCTTAAACTCGAACATAGAGCTGTCAATCCTCAATTCTCCAACTACCAACAACCTTATCCAATCCCTAGCCAGCAAATGCCAAAACAACCCTAATTCTAATTCCTAACTCACTAATGTGTGTATAATCAAATATTAAATAAAAGAATAACAAGAATGGGTTAAAGCCACTGAGGTTCCATTACAGTTCCACCACAGAGATTCCCCTTTACTTTCCATCTTGGGGACACAACAGCAAATGAGCATAATACATCAATGAGAGGAATTCCAGTCCCCAACCACTGTCCCCATTGGATGACCAGCCCTCCCCTCCCCTCCCGCTCTGGGGATAATTATATATGGATTTTCCATCACCTTCTGTCTTGGTCACCATAACAAATAGAAGGCGAATTTTTCTAGGCGTTGCGGCAATAATAAATAACCGAAGGTCAAACCTTTCCAAACACAAGTGATTTCTGCAATATGTATCTTAATTATTGTGTTTCTGGCACAAATACCATCATGTTTGTATCTTGCTGGGTTGCTTTGGAGGTCCAAGAGGTGCTTTTCATAGGGCGGGCTATGGGGATGTATATTTATTTTTAAATATACATTATATACTTGAGTATAAGCTGACCCGAGTATAAGCGGAGGTACCTGATTTAATCTACAAATACTGGGAAAATGTTTTGACTCGAGTATAAGCTGAGGGAGGGAAATGCAAAGTCAGATAGAGGAGTTTTCTAAATGAGAAAAATATAGAGAAAGCACCATTGCCCCTAGGAATGAATCAAACAGGTGAATCTTAGTGCCACACCCTCAATAAAGTGAAGAGAACACAGGTTTATTGTTATTACAGGATGGGTATTCAAGGCACGTCTTAGGATTCAAACATGAAAATACATTTCCATTTAAAAAATCTTTTTTATTATTATTATTATTGGGACCAATACATGCAATGGAAACTTATTTTAATTTTTGAATCATAAATTGTGGAGTGTTCTATTTGAATTCCTATGAAATTCCTTCTCCAGTAACAAGCGGCCACCAGTAACAGTAACCGTCCACCAGATGGCAGTGTGGAGATGTTTGTGTACATTAGATCAGCTGGTGTCGGAAACACACAACCTCTCCCTTGGGGGAATTGTTTGGTAATGATGGCTGCGAACAGGCGGATTGGACTTTTAAAGAAGTCCGATGTCCTTCTGTACGCAGGAAGATGGCGGCTAAAGGTACAAACAATACGTAGTGCCAAGCGTTAGGAGTAAGAGAAGTCTGATGAACAAGCCAAGAGTCAGAAGCCGGGAAATCAGGAGAGGTACCAGGATGAATTGCCAAGGATCAAGGAGTAAGAGTAGTCCGAGGAACAAGCAGAGGGTCAGGAACCGGGATGTCAGGCAGATAACAAGGGAGGCTGGTAGCAAACATATATAAGACACAAAGATCAGGCGACTTCCTGTCACCTGGGACTTCCTTATAAAGGGCAGGAGGGAGGAGTAGCTTATAGGCAATGCAGAACAATAGCATCCAGCAGAGGTCGCTCCAGGGCTAGAAACTTAACCCCTGGTGTCAAGGACGGTTCTTAGAGCTGGAAGCAACTACAGCAAACTCAGATCCTCTAGTCCTGCTGGGATCTGTAAAAAACCCTCAGAGAAGCTCACAACCTTATGTACCCACCATAGGGATTTCATTAGACGCATTTCTTTATAATTAAAATCAATGGGAAAGTGTCCCTGCGTCTTATAGTCTGAATATGTAAAAATATATATATATTTTTTTTTTATATTCCCAACCATCCTGGGAGCAATAGCTCAGCATCCCAGAAGGCTGACGTGTTCCATTCCCTCCAGCCAAGCCAAAAAGCCACTGCCAAAAAGAGCTGTTATCTGCATATGCACTAGCGGTACCCATTCTCTGATCAGACTGACTCTCATGGAGAGACACATTTTACAATTAGATGGCATGAGACTTATATCTCCTCGCATATGTAAATAGCTGCTCATGGTTAAGTTGTTAGTGCCAGATTGTAAAATATGTCTCTCCATAAGTTGATCAGTGTGTTCAGAGAATGGGTACTGCTAGTGTGTAGACACATGCTAAAGTTTCAGCCCTGACATTCTGCTGCAGCAAAGGCTCTGGCCTTTTGGCAGGAGGAATATAGAATGAATACTGTATGGACCAGTCTTGCCTACTCTGCTGGAACATGCTGTATATTCACTTGATATCTGAATAGTTGTATCTGTTTTTTTCCTAATTTTCTCTTCAAAACTTTGGGTGCGTCTTATGGTCCGAAAAATACGGTAGCTTCCCCACCAAAGTCATACTACTAACCGTCCCTGAGAGGATCTGGCTATTTAATGACCCCGCCATAGTCATGTAGTGTAGTGGAATACACTCTAAGCATTTAAATCTGTATATTGTACAGAGCTGGCCATGACACCTGTGTAAAGGGTTTGCTGTACAGCAGCTGCCAGGGTGAGGTAATGGTCTCTCATCACCTTGTTTTATTTCACCTTTCTGCCTGGAGACTGGCTCAAAGCCTTCCCAGGACAAAGGTTATATATTTACCTGTTTGCTGTTTTCCCAGGTCTTTCTTGCCTGGGCTCTGCCCACTGCAGAGCTGGAGCTCTGTGCTCCCTTCTCCAAGAAGTTCTAACTTCTGCTGCAGCCTAAAGAAAGTTCCCAGCTGAGGGTCTGGGTGAGAAAGCCTCCGCTTCTCTACAAGTGTAACCTCTTTCATGGACTGCCTTTCTGTATATACTGTGTAAGGGACCCCATACACCTTTAGATTTCTCTGTCAGATTTCCTTAAGATCTCCTTTTGTTTTACCAAAACCATGTAATATGAGGGACTTTCTAAACCATGAAGTCTACCTGTGTTCAATCACAGAGGACCAGGCACTACATAGTTGTTGGTAGATCTAAATGATATCTGACAGAGAGATCTAAAGGTGTATGGCCAGCTTAAGAGAGAGCCTTCAGCCGATATCCCTGTGCAGCTGGTTAGCGCGTGGTGTTATGCTGGGCATACACATACCGAGCAGGTCAGATAGACCTGCTCCGATGTGTGCCGAGATGCTAATGTGATGATGTCATCACGTTAGCCTCCCGTTGCATTATGGGGCCCCTTCAATCGGCTGGGCACCCTTTGTGTGCCGGCCATAAGCTGCAATGAAGACGCCGCTTCATTGCAGCTTATGGCATCGGCTTTCATCGGCCCCCATCGGCCAGAGAAGATCGGACATGTCCGTTCTCTGGCCGGCCGAGCAGTGGGGCGACAGGGATCTGTCGCCCCATGTGGGCACATGCCGATTAGCGGCCGATTTTTAACCTGACCGACAGCGCGAGCGCGCACGCCCGTCGGTCAGATTAAAAATCGTCCGCTTATCGGCATGTGTATGGCTAGCATTAGCTCCTATTGTACATATCTCCTCTAGTAAACAGTTATTCCCCCTAACCAGCTGAGTGGAGATTAAATTTATTCTTTGTGTGTAAGCCGTGTGACAGAACTGGACATAGAGTTGTCGAAAAAAATCTGGTTGTCCCAGCACGTTACCCTGGGCAATGCTACAGTCATATCACAAACTGTCCCTCAGAGGAGCACAACCTTATGTCCTCGCTCGCTATGTCCCCTTATGTCCTTATGTCCTCGCTCGCTATATGTCCAATCAACTTTGCCCCATGTGTCGCTCGGGGTAAACTAGTGCGTATCTTTTCCAGGTCCATGAAGGGGGGGCGCCTTTGACCTCCATTTTTCCAGCACATCATTGAAGTGAAGGGGGGAGTGCAGAGAATCGCACGCCATGTGTGCAATGCGCAGAACTAGTTTTGAGTGTTACATCTAAATGACATGAGTCCCATTTCTTGGTGTAAATGGACGGCAATTGAACCCCCCTGTGACCGCCATACAATCATTCAATGTGGACAAAACCGCAAATCAACAGCAGCCAAACACAAATGAACTCTGACTTGGCATAGAAGGCCACAAACAAATATCTATTGTGCTAAATAAACAACGTCTTACCATTGTCAGTGTGAACGGATGGTTCTCCAGAGAAGACACTTTGGGACAATGCAGAATGACGTACTGCGAAAATAATGGAATACCTGATTAGATCATTTGTAAAGCAGATATGACGTCATCACACGCAGCGGCTCCTGACGAGAATCCGCCTGGCACCCTTTGTGTGCTGGCACTTACTTTGGACGGGGACATAAAGTACATCCAAAGTAATTAATTTGATCCAAAACTTAGGGTCCCCATACACCTTTAGATCTCTCTGTCAGATTTCCTTTAAGCCCCCCATACACCACATACAATTACCATGCAA
>CM070033.1:5526422-5540011 GCA_036250615.1 Ptychadena robeensis | reverse complement strand
CGGACATGCCCACTTGCCGGACACGCCCACTTGCCGGACACACTGAGGTGCCCAGAGGTGTCCCCGATCTTTCTCAACCCTAGCAACGCCCCTGCCAACAACTATGTAGTATAGTGACCTCCCTGATAGAATACATAGTGATTGGAAGGTGTAGAAAGGTCCTCATATTACATGGTTTTGGTAGAAGAAAAGTTGGTTGTACAGAAGTTGCATGGTAATTGTATGTGGTGTATGGGGGGCTTTATGTGTCAACCTCTACAACACAGGAGTTATACTTAAACAGACTGGGCTAAAATTGTGCCAATTAAAATACAATCTGTAAAACTATCTTAAAACACAATGTGGGCCAAATATAATGACAATGTGGGCAAGGCTTGGCCATAGGTCTCGAGTTTGACGCCCCAGCTCTTCAAGATTCAATGGAAAGTAGCACATGTCAGATTTCTTTCTACCAAAATGAGGTTTCCGGCTAAAATTGGCAAACTCCACCGGTAGGTTGGCCATTAGTGCATGCCGATTGGATTGCTGTTAATCAAGTGACATAAGACGCTAAAGGGTAATAATTTAAACGAATAAGTGTGAGATAACCATTAGTTAAGTTCCCTCTGTGCTTAATGAATGTTCAGTTGTCTCTCTACATCTTTCAGTCATTTATTATTAATGATTATCCCTTAAAGCAACGATGGGCACATGACTGTAAATTCAGTCACCGCAGCATTGCAGAAGTCCCCGGGGGAGGAATGGCCACTTATTGTATTGAACGCTTTAATCCGATGGTATATCTCAGTGCGTTAGCTCACACAACAGACAGATCTCTCTGTTTATATCTATTAAAAATTCATTGTTCACCGCTCACAGTTGGTAGTTTTACTTACAATACAATGTTGATCTGTCTGTAGAGACCGGAGGCCCAGTTAGATGTCTAAAGGCCTCCACACAAGTAGCGAGCGGGGACCTACAGACGAGCGGTGGAGTGCAACGTAATGACGTCATCATGCTGCACCCCGTCGCTCAGAGTATCGGCGGGCACCCTTTGTGGTCCCCATTCAAACTAATGGCATCATCCAGAGATGTACGGACATGGCCGATTTTTCCACCGTTCGACGGCTGCACGCACGCACATCGATCGACAGAAAAATACGTGTATGGGGGCCTTAAAGCAGGGACCACACGTACAGATATGGTCTAGATCGATGGTCACTTCGAGCGCCATGCGAGCTCACGGCCATCTATCTTGCCCATATCTAATGCGGCCATCCCTGTTTTCGAGAAGGACCAATCAATTCTGCACGAAAACAGCGGAATATATTATCATGTTTAAAATACTGTATATATTGTGACAGACTGATTGTACATCACTGTGTAAAGCAGCAGTAAATATGCCAGGGAGTGTATGCTGGAAAGGGTCCAGGATAGTTGGGCTACTACAGTTGTTTTTGTTTAGTTTTTTGTTTCAGGGTCCTGGACTCTGGAATGTGAGGGAAGGAACTGAGTGGGCCTTCCCATTCCATCTAGGAATTTACACCTGCTGGGCATCAGGGAGATAGCTGGGTGTGTCTCCACAAAAGGGCCTGAGGCCACTCAGTCAGGGCTCCCTGATGAAGTTGGAGACATGGTGCTGCTGGAGCAGCAGATACCAAGGGGACACAAGGAGTGTGTGGCCCAGGACTGTAACTATTGAGAGTCAGGCCTGGTAGGCTTTTTGAAAGGGAAGAGCCTTAGCTGGATGTGGGCAAGCCAGGAGACTTGGCATTTTTCATAGATTTCTGCTTTGTGGCTATGAACCCCTGAATGGGTAATGCAGTTTGGACTGTGTGGTGCAAATAAATATGAGCCGGAGCCCTAAAAAGATACCAATCTTGTGGATTGATGTTTTGAGTGAACCCCTGAAGCCGATCCACCACAAAATATATATGTGTATGGTAGGTGCACACATTATGAGGATAAGGCCCAAGGTAAACCCATATTTATGATCATAGGCACTTACCCCGAGGCATGGACCAGCAGCAGCACATAGAAAATAAAGAAGAGGTTGTGAGTGTGCAAAAAGATATCAAAGTTTGAATTCCTAAAAAAAATGGAAAAAGAAAAGAAAAAAATAAATATTAGTTCCCTGAAGGCAAAAATATATTCAGTATTGTATCAAGATTTGCTGATCAGTTGTCAAAGTCAAGAAAAAATAAGGCATAATGTATAGCTAAAATTAATGTATACCAGGCCTCAGAAATTTTGGGGCCCCCCTCGCTCGGATCCGGCCCCGAACCACTGAACCAGGCACCCCCACCCCGAGGGCTGCTGAGGAATGTTACTACTATCAACCTCACCCCTGCCACCGCCAACCCCCCACCCCCAGCTGAGGGCCCCCAAGTCTAAGGATGCATAGGCTATGTTCCCACATTCATCGCCTCGAACTCACGATTTTAATCGCAGACGGGCAATCGCAACCGCAATTTTTTTTAAAATTTCCCCATAAAAAAATTGTGTCTATAGAGAATGAATGTCGAAAAATCCCATCCATTCATGTCTATGGGCGTGGTCAGAAAAAAACAATTCACGACCACCCGCGATCAGAACGTCCATCAGTTGAGTGGGGACAAGCCCATTCAACTAAATGGACATGATCAACACCGATTTCCACACGCGATCGGCCAAGATTGACCAGGCGATTTTCCACTGCGATTAAAAAAATACCCCCATTATAAAAACAAATCGTGTTCATAGAGAATGAATGTCCAAAAATCATATCTATCCATGTCTATGGGCGCGTTCACGAAAAACAATCACGACCGCCTGAGGGGAGCTGCGATTCTGATTGTGGCCGCGCATAATCACGCCTATCTGTTGAGTGAGGACAAGCCCATTCAGCTCAATGGACGCGATCAACGCCGATTTCCGCACGAAGGTGAATCACAGGTGGGCGATCACGCTCATGCGATCATGTGATCATGCGAGACTGACCAGGCGATTTTCACCTACGATTTAAAAAAAAAAAATTGCCCCCATTATGAAAACATAATCGTGTCCACAGAGAATGAATGTTGAAAAATCGCGTCCATTCAGGTCTATGGGCACGATCAGAGAAAAAAAATTACGACCGCTGGCCATCCATAATGAGAACACGGGGAGCCGCAATTCTGATCACCTGTCTAATCACAGCCGCGCGCAATCACGCCCATCAGTTGAGCGGGGACAAGCCCATTTAACTGAATGGACGCTATCAATGCTGATTTCTGCATGCG
Source organism: Ptychadena robeensis (assembly GCA_036250615.1). Lineage (NCBI taxonomy): Eukaryota > Metazoa > Chordata > Amphibia > Anura > Ptychadenidae > Ptychadena > Ptychadena robeensis. Next base: position 5,536,772 of record CM070033.1, on the reverse strand, counting down.
ATTAAAATCGCCTTGCACTCACTATTTTAATCACGGGTGGGCCATCACATGCGATTGCTCATGCGATAGGACGAGATTGACCAGGTGATTTTCACCCACAATTTTTTTTTTTTTTAATGCCCCCATTTTATTTTAATTGCCCCCATTCTAAAAACAAAATCATGTCCATAGAGAATGAATGTCGAAAAATCTTGTCCATTCATGTCTATGGGCGTGATCAGAAAAAAAACTCACGACCGCCCACGATCAGAACGTGGGGTCTTATCGTGGCCGCACACAGTCACGGCAATGTGGGAACAATCACAAGGCGTTTAATCTGCTCTACTCTCAACCATGGGAACCGTCGGCCGCAGGTCCTGACAGCAGCATCCAGGCTGCTGTCAGCATACGGCTAAAGGGCTTGTTTCCACTCTTGCCTTTTTGCAAGTTTTTGCGCGTTTCTAACTGCGCGGCCGCAAGCGCAAACAACCGCATCCATTGGAAACTTCAATGTAGTTTCCACTGGTGCAGTTGTGCGCGTTCGGATGCGGTTTAGGACAAAAGGAGCGTTTTGAAACGCATCCGCGTCCCAACCGCATTCCAAAAACGCATCCATAGGAAAGCATTGGATGTGTTTCAAAACGCAAAAACACATGGCAGAGCGGACGCAGATGCATATTCGGGTTTTGCGTTTGAAAAAAAATCGTGTCACGAAAATGCGCAAAAACGCATGAAAACTATGCCATGCGTCCTCGCACAGACGCGCATGCGGTTACAACCGCGCGAGAACGCAAGAGTGGAAACAAGCCCTAACAGTATGGGGAACACATGGCACCGACCGGGGAGCGGACAAGAGTTCCTCCTGTCCCCGCCTATTGGCGGCCTTGTTCTACACACCCTGAAAGCATAGCAAGAATGAGTTGATTATATATATACACTGTGACGTATAACTACCTTATAGATGCCGTAGAAGCAGTGGACATAAGGAATAAGATTAAAACCATGAGGACTCCAGTAACTCCCGGAACTAAAAATAAAACCGGAAAATTCATGCTTTAGTAATAAAATAGGTGAAGTGTCATCATATACAGGATCAGTTGCAAAAACAAACAGTAATTGAAGGTCAAGGTTAGGTATTTGAAGCGCACCTAAAGTAAAAAAAAAGAATCAGTCACACTTACCTCTGAGCTTTAACAATGCTAGTGAAGCACTCCAGCGACCATATTTAATCCTTTGTAAATGCCAGTCTGTTATTGAACTGCAGTAACACGCATGGCCACTAGATGTCACTGTATAACTGTTTTCATTGGTGTAAACATAGCTCCATAGGCTTGTAAAGGAGACATGATAACATGACTGATTTGTATCTCTGACGTAGGGGTCGACGAGGAAAATTCAGGGTTATCCCATTACAGCTAAGTATTTTTTTGACAGCTCCTCTCCATAATGGGGGGCATAAAGTACACATGAATAGAGATGGTCAAATTTTTCGACTTGCTAACTTTGTGAGCTGATTGCAAAGCCCCTGAACATGGTATCATCACCAAAACTGCTGGAGATGTAGTAAAGGGTTGTGGGAACATTTGGGGAAAAGGTTTGTCTCTAGCACATGTCGTTTTTGCATAAATTAGGTTCAAAGTTAAAGTCGAAATTCCGAAAAATTTTACTTGACTTTGAACTTAATTTGTGCAAAAACTATTTGTGTTAGAGACATAAGACATACTTATTTTTTGTAATATACCCCCAACCCTTCTCTACAGCTCCAGCAAGTTTGGTGATGATAGCATGTTCAGAGGCTTTGCAATTACCTCTACACATGAGTGAGGTGAGTGTAGTTGTAGTTTATAACAAGCTAGAAGGTAGAGACGTGTGTATGGATTTCAGGATCTGCATTTGATATGTGAGATTTTGTACACCACAAACTTCACATTTAGTTTTCTGGCGACATAAGATTCTATTCACCCATTTACGGAGCCCTGGTTGCTGCAGTTTAGAATCCTTGTAGGAGTGCACCCTAACCATTACTGTATATCCCAGCTCCGGCTTTTATCTGTAAACTTGAAAACATCGGAGTGGAGGCTAGAGATGGGCGAACATCGGCCCGGAGTGTCCGCGAACAGGGCGGGTCGAACTTCTAAAGAAGTCCGCCGTCCGCCCTGTTCGCGGACACATTCAAATTCCCCGCCTCTAGGCGGGGAATTTGAATCGGAAAAACCGGATGTGACGTCAGTGGCGTCACATGCGGTCCTTGGAATGCATCCTGGAATGCATAGTTCCTGGTTACGGGCGCAGGATGTGACGTCACTGACGTCACTTCCTGCTCCAAGCCGGATTTTTCACTACAAGACCGGCTGCATGCCCGGTCTTGTAGTGAAAAGATTCTTCCTCCGGCACGATCTCGCAGGTTCTGATCCTGCCGGAGGAAGAATTTAGATCTTCTTCTGGCCGGCGAACAGTACGGGTCGAACACCCGTACTGTCCGCCGGCGAGAGGATCGGCGAACATGCCGAGTTCGCGGCCGAACTGTTCTCCGGCGAACAGTTCGGTCCATCCCTAGTGGAGGCTTTTGAGGACCGCAGGCCAGAGTTTGAAGACCCATCACCTAGGTAATGATTATACAATTGATTTTATTTCAGTCTAATTTTTTTTTCAGTTAAACCTCCTGGGCGTTTAGCCTAAGTATAGTTTGTGGTTAGTTTGTTTACTTACCAGGGGCCGTACTAGGCAGATAAGTCCCCTGGGCGAGCACCCCCGGAGAGCGCTCCCTTGTGAGTCACGGACTTACGGACTTTGTGACTCACCAGCACTCTTATTGAGATGAGCTTCTATCTCCTCTGGTGGCCGCCGGGCAGTTAATATGCTTGATAGGCAGGGGTACTGGAGGGAGATGCCCAGATGCCACACCTCAGCATAATGCCACCCTAGGCAACTGCCCATATTGCCCCTATCTGAAACAATACTCACCCTGAGGTACATTTGGGCTTATTTTCCTGTCGGCAGGGAGCCTGCAGCAATCCTAGATGTGGGCATCCCCACCGTTCCTTCCGGGTCTGCCTCTCAGGCATCACTGATGATATGGGGGATATGGGCAAAAATCTCCATGTTAAGGAGGCAATTAAAGCAGGAGGGAAGGGAATTGTCTGATTAAAAATAAAAAGCATGCTGCGGGCAAAACACCTAGGAGGTTAAACAATTTAAACTAAAGCGATCATCATGCCATCCAACCAGCCTGTGAACATTTACTCTAGGGTGCCCACAGGTGACCCTGGCCTGCTCCCATTTTTGGGTGGACTGGACTTGAAATACTAGTTTTCACCCCTCATTAGTTTCCGTTGCCTCTACAGACAGTAATAGACCCATTAACTTATTTACAATACCAGTCCCCTGAAGTTGCGGTGGAACACCCCCCACCCCCCCTTCCCGTCCATTTCGAGATCTCCATGCCTGTTTATTCTTTCTATGTCTTTCTTAAATCTTGGAAAGCAGGTCACCTGGCTGAGTGCAATTACCCTACAGACCCAGATTTCCTTGTCATTCTGAGAGGCAAGATTATTCTTCAGCCGCGCGCAGCGAGAGAGGCGACCTTGATATAAAGTCAGCTCTATACATCCGCAGAATTTAAATCACATCTGGAGCAAAGCTACACACTGTTGCTAGGATATCCGTGCCATGGTGGCTCGCCGGTGTTTGCTGGATGCGTGCTTCCCAGCAGTTTTATTAGTAGACATCTGGTATTAGTATTCCGAGTGGGTACAGCCAGATACTGCAAGGTAAGAATAGAATGATGCCTCTATCATTGCATGGAGGATAACGGGCCACCGGCAGTAGTTTGTCAGGATGCTAGACATCTAAATGTTATTACCCCAGGACCATGACCCCGGCCAGTGCCCTTCATCAGCCATGTCAACCTATGCGTTTCCAACTTAAAATGCTGAAAATTTATCTGTTAATATTTTGCCCTAGTTTCTCCTTACCCCCTTCATTCACATACTATTTATGTCGTGGCAGTTCAGGGACGGCACCTGACCCTAACAGTTCCAGTGGTCTTCAACCCCCATATGGGCTACACCATTTGCAGGCTACATCTTCCATCTACGATGCTGTTTCAACATCTGACCCTGGACTGACTACCCCATACCTCAGCCATATTACCATCATTTAGCGCGACCCCAAGCACCCAAGGGACGCCCCTCTATTCTAGGGCGTGTAAAGTGAGCGCAGCCGGGGGACTATTCCCACCTGAAGTGGGGGCATGTCATAGGGCCCCACTCGCTGGACTGGTTGGCAGGCCTGAAGGCACACACACCAAGACGGCTCACAGGTGTTTTGACATATAAAAATACTCATATCCTGTACATCTCCCTGAAGAAGCCCAGCAGGGCGAAACGCGTCGGAGAGGCGATTGAAGAGGCATTTATGCCATTTACCTACCTGTTACCAGATGCTCAATGACACCATTGTACTGCCATATTTTGGTTTTAACATATTGTGAAAGTATTTCCACCAGGACCATCTAATTGTGGATGCTCCCTACTGGATATATTTACTTCACTGGACAAGCCTGCACCTGCCAGAGAGGACAAAGTTAACCTTACATACTTAGCACTATCTCTCCCCAGAGGGGTGCTACACATACATAAAAGTTTTCTAGCCCTAAAGAAGGTGCGGCCTCCAAGAAGGTCACAGAAGAGGCCCGGAACACATTGGCCGATTTGCCGATACTCAGTTTCAAACGTAGCTCAGGGCTAGAGAAATGACCAATTGACCACAATTTATTAAACCGGAAGTGAGGGGAACTCTCCCCAAAAAGATAAAAAAGGTGAAGAGTAGAGTACTAGTTAAAGTTTTATTTTTACATCACTTCCTGTCTGGTAACATATGGACATTAAATCAATTTATCAGAAATTAAAAAAAAATCCCAATTAATATTGGATTTGCGGTCACCATTGGATTTGCGGTCACCACAGACATATTTTATCTTCCAGTTTTCATATATCAGCTCCATTTTCTTCCTGATGTCAGCAGACGGTTTCTTGTACAGTTCCTGCTGTGTAAGAACAGAATCCAGCGGACATGCGAGTCACTAATAACCGGTTAATAAGGAGCCGTCTAACACATCTCTTGCAGCATCAGGGTGATACGCAGCTTGATTTCATCTTTCCTGTGATCCGCGTGTTTGTCTCTGAGCAGAAGCCATGAAAGTGTGTCAGAAACTCTGCAACACTATACACCAGTGCCTCTTCTCTCCTTGTACTCTGTAATATAAAGACTTCCCTGACTGGCGGTGGTTCAAAAACATTGGGTTCTGAAGCCAGGAGGTTGGTGATGAAACCAAATTATAGCAACTGAACTAATTCCAGCTCAGATAGGTCTATGCATATTTGGGATCTTCAAGGTCATAGTAAAGAAATGAAGGTCATGGATGACTTGAGATGTCCATTGCTGTACTTGTACTTTCTATAAATTGCAACCCCCAACCTTCCTACAAATTACTCCAGATGTGTTGGTGTGATCCAATGTGCATTCCTGTGGTTGTATCCAAATTTTCATAAATGGCACTTCCATCCTTCCTTAAATTACTCCAGATATCCATGTCTGTTCCAATTTCCTTTCCTGTAGTTGCCTTCAACTTTGTTCCAAAGGCATCTCCATGCTTCCTAAAAATTACTCCGGATGTGCTGATGTGATCCTATGTCCATTCCTGTAGTTGCCTTCAAGTTTCCCTAAATGGCACTTCCATCCTTCCTAAAATTACTCCAGATGTTCTTGTCTTTTCCAATTCCCTTTCCTAAAGTTTCCTTCAACTTTGTCCCAAAGGCATCTCCATGCTTCCTAAAATAACTCCAGGTGTCCTCCAACTTTCTCCAAATGGCCCCTTTGTGCTTCCTTAAATGACTACAGATATCCTTGTCTGATTTAATGTCCTTTACTGTAGTTACCTTCAACTTTCTCCAAGTGGCTACTCCATACTTCCTGAAAAGTATAAAAGATGTCCTGGTGTTATCCAATGTCCTTTCCTGTAGTTGTCTTCATATTTCTCCAAATGGCACCTCCATCCGACCTAAAAATTATTCCCGATGTTCTCGTCTATTCCAATTTTCTTTCTTACAGTTGCCTTAAACTTTGTCCCAAAGGTATCTCCATCCTTCCTAAAAATTACTCTAGATGTGATGGTGTGATCCTTTATCCTTTCCTGTAGTTTTTTCAATTAATTGCATCTCCATGCTTCCTAAAATTACTCCAGGTGTCCTTTAGCTTCAAATGGCACCTCTCCAAATGGCACCTCTGTGCCTCCTAAAATGACTATAGATATCCTTGTCTGTTCCAATGTCCTTTCCTGTAGTGGCCTCCAACTTTCTCCAAGTGACACCTCCATCCTTCCTAAAATTACTCCAGATGGGCTTGTGTGGTCCAATGTCCTTTCCTGTAGTTGCCTCCAACTTTCCATAAATGGCACCTCCATACTTCCTGAAAAGGACTCCAGATTTCCCGGTGTTATCCAATGTCCTTTCCTGTAGTTGCCTTTATTTTTCTCCAAATGGCACCTCCATCCTACTTAAAAATGATTCCAAATGTTCTTGTCTGTTCCAACTTCCTTTCCTGTAGTTGCCTTCAACTTTGCCCCAAAGGCATCTCCATGCTTCCTAAAATAATTCCAGGTGTCCTCCAACTTTCTCCAAATGGCGCCTCTGTGCTTCCTACAATGACAACAGATATCCTTATCTGTTCCAATGTCCTTTCCTGTAGTTGTCTCCAACTTTCCATAAATTGCACCTCCATACTTCCTGAAAACGACTCCAGATGTCCTGGTGTTAGCCAATGTCCTTTCCTGTAGTTTCCTTCATGGCACCTCCATGCTACTTAAAAATTATTCCAGATGTTCTTGTCTATTACAATGTCCTTTCCTGTAGTTGCCTCTTAAGTTTTCCAAAAGGCACCTCCATCCTTCCTAAAAATTTCTCCAGCTGTCCTGGTGTTATCCCATGTCCATTGTTGTAGTTGCCTTCTCCTTTCATTAAATGGCGCCTACTTACTCCCTAAAAATTACTCCAGATGTGATGGTGTGATCCTATGTCTTTTCCTGTAGTTGCCTCCATTTTTTAATAAATTGCACCTCCATACTTACTAAAAACTACTCCAGATGTCCTGATGTTATCCCATGTCCATTGTTGTAGTTGCCTTCAACTTTCACAAAATGGCACCTCCATCCTTCCTAAAAACTACTGCAGATGTCCTGATGTTATCCAATGTCTATTCCTGTAGTTGCCTCCAACGTTTTCCAAAAGGCACCTCCATCGTTTCTAAAAATGACTACAACTGTCCTAGTGTTATCCAATGTCCATTGTTGTAGTTGCCTTCAAATTTTACTAAATGGCCTCCTTTCTTCCTAAAAATTACTCCAGATGTGATGGTGTGATCCAAGCTCTATTTCTGTAGTTACCCCCAAATTTCTCCAAATGGCACCTCCATCTTTCCTAAAAAATACTCCAGATGTGTTGGTGTTATCCGCTGCCCTTTCCTGTAGTTGCCTCCAATTTTTCATAAATAGCACCTCCATTGGCCACTCATGATACTGCAGTTAATTAAATCCCAGTCAGGTTAGTATGCAATATGTAGATAGGTATATTATTTTAGGATCTGTTCAGAAGTAAATGTTTAAATGGAAAAATAATGTTGGGCATCCTTCAACCACCCTTCATTCCTTCCATTCCCCATCTAATGCACACTGTGAAAAGCTTACAGTCTGTATATTTGTGCAAATAAAATGTTGTAAATTTCAATAATAAAGTTGACCTACCACCAGAAAATGATCATTTTATGAATGGCAAACTTACCTGTCATGAGTAATTTAAGAAGATCCCCCTCCCCAACCTCACTTCCTGGCACAGCCACGACCACCTGAGCGCTGTGATTGCCGGGTAATTCTGTGATCTCAGCTCTCCATTCAGAGTACATTGATGAAAATTCCCATAGAAAACCATTATAAACGCCCCCAGTGGCCACTCACGATATTGCACCCGCAGTTAACCCTCGGAAACATGGCGAATAAATATGGAATCTCTCATACAATTCCAGGGAACAGCAGGTAAGTATATTATTTTAGGATCGTGGAGCCCTAAACCATTATCATGCCAGCTCAGAGGTAAGTCAAACTTTAATTTTACATATGTTACATATTGAGTGCAAATACGCATATCTGTACAGTATATCACATACGCAAAGCCAGGTTTCAAGATCAAAACATCATTGTATATTCAATATGCTGCCACTTACCAGTAGTGAAGATAATTTTCCTCGGATCCTATAAAAAGAGAAAGAAAACGTAATGAAACCACATGCTTGAAATTGCTTTGTGTCAGGAATCCAATCAGGGACTGCTTAGACCCCCGAAATTTAATTATTAAGACACAGAAACACTGACAAGGCAAATAGTGACAAATGACATATTATTCTGCATGAATCTTCATTTATTCAGCACCCCGCTCCTCCATCTCCTGTCATCTCCGGGATTATAGATGTGACAAATATTGTTCCGTCATTTCTCTTGATAAATGTGCGCTGCAGAATGAATGTCCTCTTGTTTTCCTTGCATTGAACTCTAATCTCTACATAAAAGTCATTTCCCACCAAAGGGGGTGATGCTTGATGCCATTAACACTTAAAGGGGATTTCTATTTCCTGTCTGATATGAAATATTTAATCATCCTATCAATTATCAGGAGCCGGGTGATAGAAAGTACGGTGTCATACTGTGTGGGATGAAAGCGGATATATACTGAAATATATATATATTGTGACAGAAGGGTCATCTGTCACGGTGTAAATGGACCATCAGGTGGTGTATCCTGGAAGGAATCCGGGATAGTGTTGGACAATAACAATAGGTGCTGTTTTTGTTTTGGGGTCCTGGACTCTGGAATGGGACGGAAGGAACTGGGTGGGCCTTCCCATTCCATCCAGCAATTTACACCTGCTGGGCATTAGGGAGATGGGTGTGTCTCTAGAAAAGGAGTAAAGACCAGTGTGTCAGGGCTGCTGATAGAAGTTGGAGACACAGCTTCTGAGTGGAGACAGGGGGCATACAAGGAGTGTGGGGCCCAGGCCTGTGGTTATTGGGGCAGCTTCTACAGAGGGCTCACAGGGAGTTTGAGGCCCAGGCCTGTGGTTATTGAGGAAGCTGCTATAGGGGGCTCACAGGGAGTGTAGGGCCCAGGCCTGTGGCTATTGGGGCAGCTGCTACAGGGGGCTCACAGGGAGTGTGGGGCCCAGGCCTGTGGTTCTTAGGGCAGCTGCTACAGGGGACTCACAGGGAGTTTTAGGCCCAGGCCTGTGGTTATTGGGGCAGCTGCTACAGGGGACTCACAGGGAATGTGAGGCCCATGCCTGTTGCTGCTGGGAAGCCAAGGACGACAATTTAAACTAAAAGGTGCAAAGCCAGGTGGTACAGCGTTTTTTTTTTTACTTTTTATTTGGATTGATCTTAACCCCTGCAAGGGTAACCCTTTACTTTGCACTGTGGGGTGAAAATAAATATGGGCAGGAGCCCTAAAAGGAAAACAATTGTGTGGAATGATGTTTTGGGAGCACCGTTTGGAGCTGATCCCCCACAATATACAGTATATATATATATAAATCTACCTGCATATATATTGGAGATTGCATATTAACCTGCCAGTCTTCCGGGGGTTAATCAACTGCAGTATCAAGAGTGGCCCCTGGCCAGATAATGGTGTGCAATGATGAAAATTCATATTATATTATATACAGACCATAAATTGCGTATTTTCTCTTAGAAACATTGGGATTTCTCTCTAGTGTGGTGCTGTAGTGAAGTGGTTTTACACTTATGTGTATAGATTCTGTTGTATATGTATATTTGTATAGTCAGGCCATGACAATATGGTTACTGCTACCTTCCTGGAGAGTGTTTCCAACCAGGGTCTGGATGAGGATGACTCAACAACCAGTAAAAGCTTATATATTGTCTGAGCCACGGGGGCAGGCTCAGATGGGGGATGGCCAGTCCCCTGGGACTTTAAAGTTGCAAGATCAACGCTAGACTCGAAGTATAATAAAACAATAATTTATCTAAATCACATATAGAAAGTCCTTCAAGTTCATAGAAAATATATTAGTTAATAACAAAAGAAAACCAGACCCCTAACTGTAGTCTGTGGCGATCCAAAGTGCTTGGTAAGTCCTAATCATCAATTTTAGCGTATGTCTCCCTGGACAATGTGTCCCTGTTGCTGGTTTGACGTGTTTCGCCTCCTAACGGGGGCTTCCTCAGGAATTTGCGAGAACTTACGTCCAGAAATCTGCAGGGTGGTTCGGTAGGGTAGCACAAATGTTGTATGGGTCAGAGGAGGG
>CM070033.1:5474124-5484145 GCA_036250615.1 Ptychadena robeensis | reverse complement strand
AAAATCGATCAAATTACATTGATTGTACAGTCAATTGAACCATGTGTGGCTAGCTTTAGATCTCAGTGTGGCTCATTCTTGGGTTGACCTTGTAGTGTGAAGATCTAATAGCAGCTGGACATTCAGGATGCAGCGCGTAATAGAGAGCGAAGGGGGACGTGCATTAAGTAAGAACAAAGTCAGAAGAGATGGTTTACATGACGTAATAGAGATGAATCACACGGAGATCTGACGGCACCCATCCACATTTCCATTTCCCTAAGGGCTTATCCCCAGTTGAGTGATTTTAATTTCTTATTTCTGCGAAATTGACCACGAAATTTTGGGTAACAGGACCATCCCAGAGGAAAAACCGCACCAGATCGCCCCTTGATCGTGCCCATAAAGAATGAATGTGATTTTTGTTTGCGTCCATTTGTGTCTATGGGCGCGATGAGGGCTGAAAAATCAAAAATACGGGAAGCTCATATATATGTATGAAAGTACATTTATATAAATGAAAGTGATCACCTGCAATTGTCGCGTGCGATTAAAATCGCATCCGCGCCGCAGCTGATCGCTCAAGTGGGGACAAGCCCTAAGATCGTTGTCGTGTCACTAGTCAAACTGCAAGGTAAAATGCGCAAGATCCCCCCTTGATCGCTCCCATAGAGAATGAATGGACGCGATTTTTGATTAGTGATGAGCGACTAGGCAATATTCGAATTCGCGTAATTTCGCAAATATCTGCCATAATATTCGATTCCATATTCGTAATCTCGAATATCCGCACTTACGACATGAATTGCGATCTAAACATCGCAATTGCGATCCAATATGCGCAATGCATGCAAGTCAATGGAGAATGGCGAAATCCGAAATTGCGATTATCCAAGAAAGCGCAATTGCGATCCAATATGCGCAATGCATGCAAGTCAATGGAGCTCGGATATTCGACTGGGAGAATATCCGTCATTTACGCTTTAAATAATCGCATTGCGATTATATAATCGCGATCCCATTCATTGCAATGGATCGCGATTATAAAAGCGCAATAAATCGCGCAAAATCGCGATCGCGTGGGATATCCAATGATATATTCGCGAATATTCGAGCTAAGTATTCGAAAATCTAATATTCGAGCTCAACACTATTTTTGATAGCGTTCGATCATGTCTATGGGCGCGATCAGGGCTGAAAAATTGCATTCTGCCCGCAGCTCACATTTTAAAACTTCCACGCGAGCCGTTGAAGTTCAACTAAATGGAAGCGATCACCTGCGATCGTCGCACGCGATTAAAATCCGAATGGCGTTTAATCGCTGAAGTTGGGACAAGCCCTAACATTAATGTCAGATTGGATTTATTTGTGATCGATGTTGGTTCGATTCATTGATGTTGGTTCGATTCATCGATGTTGGTTCGATTGATCGAACTGCGGTCTAAATAACCCCCACATGGAGAAACCCATATTGGGTCAATGTTGGTTAGATCGATCAAAAGCATTATCAAAGGAAGTCGATCATTAACACACCAAAATGTCTGCCATCGGATGTATCAGTATGCTTATTATTAAAGCGGACCTACCACCTGGAAGGTCACTCAGCATTATCAGCTTGTATTTTAAATGTAAAACCACTTTAAATCGAACCAGAATCGGTCAGGCACAACAAAATAATATTCAATATAGATTCGATTATGAATACTGGATCGATCAAAATTTTCCATCATGTCTGATCACTTTTTGATAGATTTTTTGCTCAATTTTGACCGATCTAGGTTGATTTTCAGTCGATCAAACATGAAAATCGAAACATGTATGGGGGTCCTAAGACTGGGTCTACACTCCTTTTTTTTGCGTAGTGCAAAACTCCCCCCTGTATTCCCCTATGTCTATACTGGCGCACCATGACCCACGTCAGGGGGGTGGCGTGGCATATGCCGTATGAATCGGTGGCGCCAAAGGGACGGGTTCCATGCCATAGACTTCCATTATGAGGAACAGGGGTTGTGGGTTTCCCATCCCCGCCACCAATGTCCAACACAACATGAATGCCAACCTGCCGGGGGATGGACAGGGGGGGGGGCAGGGCACCCCCGCCCGGACATTTTAAACCAGACGAGACCTGAACCACGGGGCCACCTGACGCGAGGAGGTTAAATATTGTGATCGACCGAGATGCCTTAACTTTTTGTTTGTTACTACGTTTTGGGCTTTGTGAAATAACGACTTTCTGTTCCTTTATGCATCCTCCCGTTTATAATCTGGAAACCAGCAAATATTCAAACCCAGGTGCCCAACCTTGCATTCGGCCGCCTGGGTGTTCTTCGGCGGCCCCCCTCAGTCCCTCCACTTGCATCCCCGTGAATACCTAACTGTTCATCATGCATAGGGGCCAAAGGAACATCGCCTGTCCCTGCTGACCCTCCCAACAAGTCTTCGCTCGGAATCTTGAAGCCCCCCCCAACCCCACCCCCCCCGTCTTCGCCTCGGAATCTTGAGAATGCCCCCCCATATACTTGAGACGTCCACATCACACAACCATTCCTCCACACCCCCCACGCCCTCACGCATCAGACCAACACCCCACAAATGTGTAGTATAGTGTCTCCCTGATAGACTACATAGTGATTGGAAGGTATATATCACTGCTAGTAGTGGCCGGGTCCTCCATGATAGAATACATAGTGATTGGAAAGGTATATCTCACTGCTATGTAGTGCCGGGTCCTCCCTGATGAATACATAGTGATTGGAAGGTACTCTATCACTGCTATGTAGTGCCGGGTCTCCTGTAGAATACATAGTGATTGGAAGGTATATATCCACTGCTATGTAGTGCTGGGTCCTCCCTAATTAGAATACATCGCTGATTGGAACAGGTATAGATTCACTGCGATGTAGTGCGGGTCTCCCTGATAGAATACAGAGTGATTGGTGGAAAGGGTATGTCTCATGCTATGTAGTGCTGGTCCTCCATAATAGAGTTACATAGTGATTGGAAGGTACTAGGATGCACTGCTATGTAGTTGTACGGGTCATCCCCTGATGAGTACATAGTGCTTGGAAGGTATTATATCACTGCAGTAGTGCCGGGTACCTCCCTGATCAAAATTACCTACGTGATGGAAGGTATTATCTATGTAGTGCTGGGTCCTCCCTGATAGAATACATAGTGATTGGAGAAATCCAATCACAATGAAATCTCCTCATATTACATGGTTTGGTAGAAGAAAATTTGATTGTACAGAAATTGTATGGTAAGATAGTAAGGTGTATGGGAGACTTAAGAGAAAAGGAGGGAGGGGGTGCGAGGAACTTGCTCCCACTATTTAACCAACAAACAGGGTATGATTGTATAATATATATTGTGACAAATAACCTCAGAATAGGGGCAAAGGCTTTGATGATATCTATGAAGCACATAACCTTTGATTATATATGCTTAATATCATATATTATAAAATGCTTATACAAGTCAGTTTAGATTAAAAATGTCATGTGCGGCCCTTTAGTGATGCTGAGGGCCACACTTTTGGCCCTCCATATCAACTCAGTTGCCCATCACTGCTTCAAAGAGATATGTATATGGCGGCTTCCTACCGAGGTGGTAAGACATTTTTCCAGCAATGTAGGTCTACAAAATGTTCCAAATGTTTTTTTCATATTAAATATTTACAGGTCATCACTTTCCATCCCACTACTCACTCATTCTCCTGCCATTTCCAGTCACCTCTCACTGCTGCTTCTTTCATTCTGCTTGACCTATGAAATAAAGATTTTGGAAATCTGCAACCTAAGCATTTCTTTTATATATTGATGTATCAGCAGTGTCGGTTTGATATTTTTTGAAGCCCAAAGCTGGTTGAATGTGATGACATTTCTTGACAGTTGCTCATCAGTATTCCCAGATAACCAACTAGGTTCCTCAATAAACCCTTGAATGGTCAGCTCATCGGTGAGTTCTCAAACCTGATGGTCACTGGAGAAGCAGAGCATTAAAGGACGATAGTCATACTACTGATAAACAAATTGTATGGATATCAGGATAGAGCCATAGGGATGTGGACCAATGGCCCCAATTTTTTATTTTTTTTTATTTTTAGAGAGGGTCTTTTTACATATATCTTAAACTGGGCATAGACGGTCCAATTCCTGCACGATCCGACCCCCTATACGATGCTCCCGCATCCCTTAAGGCAGTGTTTTTCAACCTTTTTTGGGCAAAGGCACACTTGTTTCATGAAAAAAATCGGAGGGCACCGACGATACGCATAATCGCGGCGCACTTCCGGTCCCCGCTGGAAGTACGTCATCAGCAGGTGCCCTGCTGGATGCAGATGCGTACCAGCAGAGCAAAAACACCGCCCCTGGTCTGTGGGGACGCGTGTTGCTAAGCAACCGCATCCTCACAGAGCCGGTCCGTGTATAACACGGATCGGCTGTATAAGACTTATACAGCCGATCCGTGTTATACACGGACCGCATCTGTGAGGATGCGGTTGCTTAGCCCTCCTATCTAGCTGCCTCTTATAGTATAAGACTTATACAGCTGATCGGTGTTATACACGGACCGGCTCTGTGAGGATGCGGTTGCTTAGCCCTCCTATGTAACTGCCTCTTATAGTATAAGACTTATACTATAAGAGGCAGCTAGATAGGAGGGCCGAGGGTGGGGTCAAAAACCCACGGCACACCAGGCAACATCCCAACATCCGAGGCAACAAAACACTGCCTCAAGGATCGGGTCGTGCAGGAATTGGATGCAGCAACCAACGAGGATTGGGCTAAAATCAGCCGTCCTGTTGGAGCGCACATGGATCCGACAGGACGGTAAATTTTAACCCGATCCCATATGTTCAGCTGGGGATGGCTGCCCCCAGCCGAAGTAATGAGCTGCACATAAAGAGTGCCGTCTGATTCGCGGCACTAGCGGGCAGGCATGATGACGTCATCGGATAAGGAATAGATGGTAAATCGTACCGTCTTTTCCCAGCTTATGAGACAAACAAATCCTTTAACTTCTTTGGTGGCCGCTATGGATAGTCCACTCACTGTTACCTTGTGGCCAAACGTCCTTATCCTCTATCACAGCATGCACTCCCCTTCCATCTAAGGTCTTGTCCCCAAAGTCTAAGCTGGCTACAGGGCAGCACAGCCGCTGTCAAAGATCACTAGCGGCCGCCGCTAGCAGCTAACTACATGTCGATGTAGCCACTAGCGTCTGGTGGCCAAAACGCGTGGGGACAGCCCCATTAAAAACACTGGAGGTGGCCGCTGCGCAGCCAAATTTGACTGTGGAGCAAGCCCTAATGCAGTGGTTCGCAACCTTTTTAGATCCGCGACCCTGGAAGTGACGTCACAAAGTATCACTTCCTGTGTCCTGCATTCCAAATATTGGAAGTCATATTCCGCGACGTCTCTTCCGGCATATCAGGTAAGTGTAATGTCTCCTCCATAAAATTTTCCCACCCTAACCGATAGATCACTGCGAGCGTTCACGCCGATCAATCGACGATCGAGTGTAGTGACATTGGGAGGGGGGCTGATCTGGATGGGTTCTCTGTCCATAGCAGAGTGAATTGTTAGTGCAGTTAATTCAGCTACAGACAGGGGACCAAGGAGGGGGGCTGATCTCAATGGGTCCCCTGTCCATAGCAGAATGAACTGTCAGGGGGGTGCTGATCTTGACGGGTACCTCTCTACTACCACCTTGATCACTTCTCCTGCAAATGTGTAGTAGCAGGGGGGGCTCAGCTCTACTGGGAGGCACATCTGGATACAATAGGGGCATAGGCACGGGGAACCCGTCAATGTCCACCAGCAATTCTGGCTGTGGATGTCTCCATCAACACCTATTGCCTGTCAGATAATATAGGGATAGGTGCTGCCAGCCAGGATATTATCAGTGACACCAGGGACATTGGGATAAACGACCAATTAGCGCAACTGACCAGTGAAAGCAAGAAGAGGCTGCAGACTGACAGCAGCACGGGAAACGACCATGTAAACGTAGCCTAAAGGTTAATGAGGAGTCAAAGTTTTTTTTTGAGTTTCTGTTTGTTTTGTTACTTGCTTTAAACCCATAATTTGTAGATGAAAGGTCACCACTTTGATCTATATATGAGTTTGTGTAAGTTCAGTGCTCTCTGCTGGAGGCCTCGATGAGTATGACAAGCGTTGCTGGTAATAACAGGACATTTGGAGGTGATGAGTGACCCGGGTCAGATATGTTGATAAGCACTTATGTGACCCCATGGGTTGGACTGAGGGGTGCGGGGGAGGTAAATCAGAGGACATATGTACTGAGAGGTACAGCACTGTGATTGTAGAGAGTGATGAGTGTGACATTTACACACTGATTGCCCGTGTAGAATGTGTCAGCTGATCTGCCAATACAAGTGCGAACTCGCCGAATGAGAGGAGATCACAGAGGATGTGAGAATGTAATCAGCAGCTGGAACACTATTCTAGACTTACTGCATAAAGGGAAAAATTGCTCAAAAATAAAGGGAACACAAAAATAAGACCTGATCCTAGATCTGAATTAAATGATATCTTCTTGTGAAATACTTTGTTCTTTACATAGCTGAATGTGCTGACAATAAAATCACACAAACATGAAAATCACATGTATCACCCCATGGAGGTCTGGATTTGGGGTCACACTCAAAAAAAACACTCCAGGCTGATCCAACTTTGATGTCATGTCCCTAAAACAAGTCATATGCATTCAGCAATATTCTTCTTATTGCGAAAATCGGCAGTTTTTTTGCGAATTTCGCAAATATATGTTTAACTTGCATTGAGGGGCATGTTGGAAAAAAAATTTGCGAATTTAAGACGCCATCTTAGTGATTTTTCGAGAATTTTCAAAAGTGCAGATTTTCGCAATATTCGCATCACCCCAATATTCGATTTAAAAACTGTTGATGGTCACAGGGAGTGTTGCTAAGCTCTTGTTGCAGCCTTCCCATTCGTCCACTTGCATTGAGAGGCGTGTGTAATGGAAAAAAATACAGAATATCCGGAATTGCGGCAATATATTCACCATCTTCGCGAATTTCCGAATTGCTGATTTTCGCGATTAATATTCGGAATTCTTCTCCTGATGAGGTGGCGGATGGTCTCCTGAGGGATCTCTTCCCACACCTGGACTAAAGCAAAGAAGGTTTGCTTTGTCTGTCAGCGTGGTGTCCAGAGCAGCCGCTTTCAGGAGTAGAAATGGTCGAATTAAAAAAATTCGACCATTTCGCCGATTTCGAGTTAATTGCAAAGCCCCTGAACATGGTATCATCACCAAACTTGCTG
This sequence comes from Ptychadena robeensis, assembly GCA_036250615.1. Taxonomy (NCBI): domain Eukaryota; kingdom Metazoa; phylum Chordata; class Amphibia; order Anura; family Ptychadenidae; genus Ptychadena; species Ptychadena robeensis. The sequence continues at coordinate 5,476,856 of CM070033.1, read as the reverse complement.
GAGATGTAGAGAAGGGTTAGGGGTATACTCCAAAAAAGAAAGTATGTCTCTAACACAAATAGTTTTTGCACAAATTAAGTTCAAAGTCAAGTAAAAATTTCGAAAATCGGAATCGACTTTAACTTTGAACTTAATTTATGCAAAAAGTACATGTGCTAAAGCAACACTTCTTTTTTTCAAATGTTCCCACAACCCTTCTCTACATCTCCAGCAAGTTTGGTGATGATACCATGTTCCGGGGCTTTGCAATCAGCTCACAAATTTAGCAAGTCGAAAAATTCGACCATCTCTACTCAGGAGATGCGTCATGGAAAGTGTCTGGATGAAAAATGTACTGGAAAGTGTCTGGGTGACCCAAAGACTTTTAGAGGTGAGAAGATGAGGGGAGCCACATACATTCATTTGTAACCTGATGTTGACTTAAATCAACATCAAAAAGTTGATCTTAATCTGACAAGGATCTTGCTGATAGGGTAAGATTAGGGATACCAGCCTCTCCTCTCTCCCTGGCTCCCTCTCCTCTCTCCTCGGCCTAGCTGCGGAATCCCACTGTATTAAAACAAATGAAACAAATGTTCCCATTCGAAAACCATTATAAATGTCCCCAGTGGCCACTCCGATATCGCACCCTGAGTTGGCAGATGAAGATGGAATCTCTCATATGATTCCAGGGAACAGAAGGTAAGTATATTTTTTTTAGATTGTGGAGCACTACACCACCATCATACCAGCTCAGAGGTAAGTCCACTTTTAATTTTACCTATATATTTTTTAGATTTTGAGTATACATCCGCTTTAAGAGAATCTGGTATGGATCTTGTTAGATTACCTCTTAAGCTGGCCATACACCTGCAGGATTCTCTGTCAGATTTCCTTCAGATCAGATCAGATCTACCAACAACCATGTAGTATAGTGTCCTCCCTGATACAATACATAGTGATTGGAAGGTGTAGAAAGGTCCTCATATTACATGGTTGTTGGTAGATCTGATCTGATCTGAAGGAAATCTGACAGAGAATCCTGCAGGTGTATGGCCAGCTTTACAGGTACTTTTTTTTTTCTTATGCATCCCTCCCTATTATATGAACTTTTAGTGCCATTCATGTAATGATGAATTTATGGTGGCAGGTCCACTTTAAGAAGGGGCTAGAGCAAGATAACTCATGGAGAATATGATCAATCAGCGTATTGATTAGCACTGATTGGTTGATCCAGTTTTAGTATACACAGGAAGCAGAAAGAAAACATTGTAAAATTATCCTGATCAGCTGACCAAATTGGGTTTCTCTATGAGTTCTCTTGCAAGACAACGTTTCATAGGACAAGTAGGCATCCCTAGGCAAGACAGCAAAAGGTTGATTCTATCAAACATCTGCTGTTCCTTTACTGTTAAAGGCTGGAGGGAAGGGGGTGACCCACCTGTAGAAAATCATTAACGCCCCATCTGGTAGAGCTGCCTAAATCTCAAAAGGGGTGAACCAGTGATACCGTATTTTTTGGACTATAAGACACACCTGACCATAAGACACACCCAGTTTTTAGAGCAGAAAATCCAGAAAAAAATAGTGTTCAAATGATTTGGAAAAAAAATCCCATGCAGTACCAACTTCCGCCACAACTGAAAATTTTGTCACTAGAGAGCACACAACACATCTCATCACACACTGTGAAGGGGGGGGGAGTCTGCATTCATGTCTCCCCTCTACAGCTGTGTGAGTGTGTGTGAGGAAGCTCCAAGCATGAGTGCAGCTTTCCCACACACCTCTCTGCATTGATTATATCAGGAGGGCTCTGCTCATATCAGCAATGCAGTTCAGATGGGAGATCTGGCTGTGTGCAGATCTTTCATCTGCCGGTAGAGTGAGGATTCTGTTGAGGAGCGTGCGACTGGCTGCGACACTTTTCCCCTGGTTTCCCCTATAGTCCGAAAAATATGGTATATTTCAGCTGTGGATCGTATATGGATGGTTCAGCTTTAAATTCAATCATTAACGTGATAATAATGGAGAACCCTTCCTGAAGCATGACAGGGTGAGTAATTCATCTTAAAACACATCCCGTGTACCAAATACATTACCCAAGCAGAGTTGTGGTCTAACAAGACGTAAGCCCGTCAGCCCTGTAATTACATTTATTCAGAAGTAAGACAAATGCAGCAAATTCCAGACATGATAACAAAATAGCAGCGCACCCTCCCCGGCTTACCGAGGAATGCATCTCTCCAGAGCCCACAGCACCAGTTCAATGCCGCGTGTAAATAGTGCTCAGCGTGCCGATTCATGCACGGGTAGACTGACGGTATCTGATGTGCGCTCTCTGCCCGTCTCCATGAAACCGCACCTGTCCAGCTGGCACCGGCCTGCTGAACAACTGATCGTGTTTAATCCATTTGAACATCTGATATGAAGACTTTATTACGTTCAGGATTCCAGCAATTTCTATTTTCAGAGCTGGCATTGAGGGGTGTGGTGGGGAGTTCGTCCGAAAACTTTTTTTTACCAGATATACGCGACCCGAGTATAAGCCGACCCGAGTATAAGCTGAGGTACCTAGTTTTATCTACTGCAGCTGGTAAAACTAAAGGTGGGTTTACACGTCAAGATTTTTGTTTCGTTCAACTTCAGATTCGATTTTTTCGTCCATTTATTGAAGGTAATTCGATTCTTTTTAGATTTTTGTACAAACGACGCAAATATCGAATGAAAATAATCGTTGGAAACACGAATGAAAA
>CM070033.1:5429851-5440309 GCA_036250615.1 Ptychadena robeensis | reverse complement strand
CCCTGTCCCTGACACCCCTGCGCCAATCCAGGTTGTGTGCCGTGGGATCCTAACAATAGTCCATGAAATATTGTGAAATTATAAACTCATATAATTTATTAATTATAATCATTTTGTTTTCAAAGTACTTATACACTTGAGATATATTTGTTTGTAGGGAAGTGGACCGTGTATTATGTACAAAGCCCCCCATTCATGCTTAGATTTCCACCCGATTTTTCAGCTAATTGACTGCCGTGCATGCTCACGGCGATTGGATGGAAATCTAAAGCTTAAAGGGCTGAAATCGGCCGCCAAATCGATCTAAGCCATTAAGGACATAGATCTGTAATTATTGGATCGCATAAAATACTTTTGATGGGGATCAGTGTTTCCCTGTCCAAAGTACGCGTATGTACGCCATTTCTTTTGCAGGGATCCGACGGAACCGGTGTACAGTCTGCAGCAGCGGCTCTCTATCCAAAGCTGTTGAGCAGGGGGGTGCTAGCAGCTACCATCTCCCTCTCTCTTTATGCTGTGACAGTGCGCAGAGGCTACCAGCTCACTGTTGCAATCTGACAGAGCTGCCAAGCTGTTTAACCAGGGTCCCTAGATGCTGTCCGCCAGGTCCCCCTAGCTCCTTAGGCCCTGACAGCAGCCCGAGCAGCTAGGGGGACCCGACAGACATACCCTAAGTGGTGGCTCACAAAGGGTGCCCAGTCGAATTTGACTTGAATTTGACCGAAAAATCAAGTCACAATCTAAATGTGTATGGGGGGGGAGGGGGCTTTAGTAATGTGTATGTGAAGGATTAATGAGGACAAGTATAAACATGCCTTGAATGCAGTGTTATGAATAGTATGTGAAAACTGTGCATAAAGGGTTAACTGTGCTCTGCTGAGGGATTGTAGGAGGATGTAACATTTTCCTGTTTCTGGGCAAGGCCAGTGCATGATGAGTAATTGTTTCGAGTTTGTAAAGGTCAAAAAACATGGCAGAAAGTTCTAATTGATGTAAATGTGACAATCCATCTGGGAGTGACCAGCCTGAGGCAGTGATGAGCGGCATAGGCAATATTCGAATTCGAGATATTTCATGAATACTTCTACTAATAGTCATTTCAATCTTCTTAAAAAAACAAAATACGAGTGTAAGGACATGCATTGCGAAAATATATTCAGATCCCGATTATCTTCAAAATAAATAATTACATGCGGTATTTATTTTAACATTGTGATTTTATATTCGTAATCCATGGCAATAAGCTTCCCAATGCATAATAACTCAAATATTCGAGATTGTGAATATTCACTGCAATATTCACAAAATGTGCGAATTCTTGAATAGCCGATATTCGTGTAGTATATTCGCAATTCGAATATTCAAGCTCAACACTAGGGCAGAGGTATAATAAGGTCCAGTAAAGGGATGGGACTTGGTCTTCACCAGGAAGAAAGTGTAGAGGGTAGCAGGGCCGCCGTCAGGGGTGGACAGGGGCAGCACGTGGGGGCCCCGGCGTGCTGACTGATAGGTACAGCAGCCTCTGCTCACTGCGATGCGCTGCGGCAGTCCAGGCTGTGAAGAGGCAGAGGTACAATGAGCAGAAGCAGAGGCTGCTGTAGCTATCAGTCAGCACACCGGGGTTGGATTGATTTTTCAGCTAGCACCCCCCACGCCGGGGTTAAGGTATATTTTTCAGCCAGCACCCCCGCTCAACAAGTCCTTCCATGGGGCCCAGGCCATGATTTGTGACGGCTGCCCTGGAGGGTAGTGCTCTGTTGGATCTTGCGGATCTGCAGACCTAACTTGTTGTATCACCTTGGTGGGAACTGAGGTTATAATTTCTGCTCACTCACGCCTTCATCAACCATAGCAACACTGAGCACCAAGTCATAAGGAAGCCACACTTTTATAGGGCCTGAGCCAGAGCTCCCCCTGGTGGAACCTGGTGATATATCCAACTAGACTACACTATACTCGTTCTCCTCTTTGTGATCAAATGGAGCCGCAGTCTCTGAGTCTGACAGGGCTCCCTCTTAAAAAAACTCACATGATCTGCTTTCCCTGATTGGTTGGTCAGGATCATTTGATCATGTCTGATTTCTGCTCGGTGTAGGCTGAAACAGCATGAGCCACTTAGAGCCGCACTAATTAGGAGTTTCGAAGTCGATTGCTGTAGAATTCCAAGAACAGTGTTTGGTGATGTTCTCGCTTTAGTGAAAATAAAAAATTCATATAGAAGAACTCCCTAAGCCCAACACCTCCCCCCCCCCTCCCTGTCCGTAATAAAGACACCGGTGTGGAAGATAGTCACGGAACCATCATGTTTCCTGCGGCGCTTGATGGATTAAAGTCTCCCGGTGACAGGGAAGAACATCCATTCCTGTAATTATATTCATGTATTGAGGAATGGAATGTGCCGTGAATCATGGGTAAAGTTTTATTTTTAACACTGAGACGGTTTAAAAATGACATCTTGCATACCTTATTACACTGGCAGGCTTGTAGCATGCTAATAATTTTAATGACCTGTTGAGATTGGGCTGATGGATTACAGGATTTCTGTCCCTATCTGGGAGCCTCCGCTCATTACGGCTGCTAAATTATTAAAACTCAAAAGTTAGACTTATTAGTCATTTTCTTTGCTGTCAGACAAGCGGCTTTGGAAGATGCTTAATTACCGATAGCGATAGCTGGAAGAGCTGTGTTCTCGTAAATGTGGAAGGAAATGGTTCCTATTATACTAAAGACACTGATTGTCCTGGTGAGGTGATGAACTATCTAAATGTATATCCAGGGCCCCCATCAGGCTGGTACAGGGGAACCTCCCGGCCTGGGCCTTACCATCAAAGGGGGCCTGGTGGTGCCATGTTGTTGCTGCGTCGGCATGGCAACCGTGTTACCCATCCTGAGAACTGAATCTATGCAGCCTCGATGATACTGTCAGGACGTGGTGCCGACGTCTTTGTCCCCTAGCTCCATGATGGCCAACCTGTAGCCCTCTCTGTTGGCACGCATAGTTTGGTAGGACATTCACGAGGAGTCACACAGGGAGAGAAGCACCGACCTCCAGAGCTGCCTGTTTAATCCCCTGTGCAATCAGAGGCACAGACTGTGTTTCACATGTATGCAGTCTCTGTCTCTGATTGGTTGGGAAGGGAGGGCAGATAATGTTTTCAGCTTGGGGACACCATATTCCTGCTCCGCTGTTGAAATGTAGATGGTGGCACCATGTTCTGGAGACGCTCTGGTCATTTTTTACTACAAATTTAGGATTTTCATTTTAAATAATCCACAATTTGACTTTGCAAGTTAATGAACCTATGTACCTGTGTGGCACCAGGATAGTAAAATTTTTCGTACATTTTTTGGCACAGAAAACCTGGGGTGTGTGTATGGGGGGGATTAAAAATTATCTAGTATGTACCGTATTTTTCGGACTATAAGACGCACCGGACCATAAGACGCACACAGTTTTTAGGGCAGGAAATCCAGAAAAAAAAATATTAAGTTTTCACATCAATTGAGTTAATGCAATGAATTGGCAATATTCTTTTCAGCCACCAGGGGTCACTAGCAGCAGTGACTCAGCACATGTCTTTACACTGATGTTTACGTGTTTTTTCTCTCCTCTCCTCTAAACAGCTCAGCTGTGATTGTGCCCGTGTGTCAGTGGGAAGTGCCGAGTTATTGCAGTTCCCACTGACACTGAGAGAGGGAAAGATGCCAGTCCATCTCTCCCTCTTTCTCTTTTCTGACAATGGCAATTTTACAGAACAGCTGAGAGAGCCGGCACCAGCCGGCATCTCTCAACTGACAGTTCCCTCCAGCTCCTCCGGCTAATCTCCATGCCGGGGGAGTTGGCGGGCAGCCAAGATGCGACCACCAGCGGCCGAGTGGCCTCGGGGGCCGCACATTCGGACCATAAGACGCAGGCACTTTTTGCCCCCAATTTTAATACGGTAAATTTCTGATAGCAATCCTGTGTATATGTCCTAAAATTTGTCGCCCATGATCTGTCTGCTATAGACTTTGATCAAAGGTGTGGCTTGGTTTCACAAACTATCTATGTCTATCTCCAAAATGACCCAAAAATATGCAACAAATATATTAATACAGGGTCCTCCTGCTTATTTATGCCTCAGATACGGGGTGCTGACTGGTGCGGCTATGATGAAGGGCCTACCAGAAGGCTGCTGCCGCCGGGAGTGATGGTCTGCAGGAGGCCTGGCCAGGAAGGTGATCCTGACATACCCCAGTGCTACTTGACAAAGGGGCAGTGCCCCCGTTTAATGGGTCATGCCTTGAAGATAATTAGAAATAGAAAAATGTAAGTATCTGAGCATCCAGGCTACACTCAAAATAAAGAAGTATGACTAACCCCAATCTCCTACATCTAATGTAAACCTTTATTCACCTTTGTGCCCTAGCAGCCAAATCCCCCATTTTGGGGATGATCATAATGAGTAATGTGTAAATTCTGATTGTGCCTCATTGTTCCTTCTCTCTAATGACATCACAAGAGATAACAGGATAGCTGGAAGCCCAGTGACAATCAGGAAAGATGTATACAAAACATTGTATACATTTTCCCCAATGAAAACTACTATGTGGCTCCATCCAGTGGCCACTCTTGATATTGCAGTTAAGTAACCTTTGGAAAATTGGCAGCTAAATATAGAATCTCTCTATGGTTCCAGGGAACATCAGGAAGGTAATTCTATTTTAAGTGCTTCTCTACCAAGGAACTGGGATTGTAAAAACCAACCTGACCCCCGGAAAGCTGTGCAATTCTCAATCTAGCAACAGCTTTTCCCGGAGTCCGAGATCACGACTTCTGCTTCATCTGTGACGCCGAAAGTGGCGGGGACGACGACCGTTCTATAGACCCTCATTATAATGGAGTAGTCAGTTTCCCAGCCCTCATCGTCATGGACAGGAGCGGAGGACATACCTGTCAACCCTCCAGTTTTGGCCAGGAAAGTCAATTTTTTTATGTGGCTTTCCTGGACAACTACTGATTCCAAAAATCCCAGGTTTTTCCTGGGATTTTGAAATTGGGCAGAGGTAGGAGAGAGGGGGCGTTTCTTTCCCTCAAAAGTTTCCACTCCACTTGTGCAGATGATGTACGGGACGGGACATTACAACGGAGATTAACGCCCTCTCCCTCTTAAGTCAGGAAGGAACTAAATAGGAAGGAGGGTATTTAAATCTCTCGATACTGGACATCACTTCCGGTATCTGGAACGCAGAAGATGCTGACAAAAAAACGGAAGTGACGTTACATCCTGATTGGCAAAATTGACAGCTGTGGCAGGGGAAGGCGGGAAATTCAAATACAGCGTACACTGCTGCGATCGCATGTACTGAGCCATTAAAAACGTTGCGGTAGGACTGGGTTAGAAGGAGCTGGCCCACTAAGGGCTAGCAAAACTTCTAAACATGCTTAGCTATATTGTTTTTGGTATCTTGTTATGTTATTATGTTATCTTGTTCCAGCTCTACCGGATTTGATGGGTCAGTTGCTAGGTGGGGATCCTCCTGTAGTTTAGTGTGTGGGGAGAATTCACCACAATTCAGTCGGAGAAGATCTGCGTGGAATGAATTTCCCTCCCTCAATTTTCTTTGGTTTAGAAAACTTTGATTAATTCCTGTGTTGAAAGGCCCTTGAAGGTGGTCTGGTCATGGAAAAGGTCATTGGAAGGGACCGTCGTAGGTATGGAGTCCCACCCTTTGTTAAGGATGTCGGAGTGCCAGGGAACTAGTTCTGTAAGCTGGAGGCCGATGTATTGGGTGATGCAGATACAGGGTGCTGGATAACTGCCTTCAAGGGACCTTCATTGTAATCTATAATGGTCTGTTTAATGATTGTTATATATATTATTGTGTTATGTTGGTAATAAAAGGCTGCCAGTGTCCCGTCGTTTTCTGCTCCCCGCCGAGATCTGCTCCCCCTGTAGCACATAACGGCCAGCAGGGGGCGCACATCTAATGAAATCAAATGGGCGAGGGGGGAGCTGATACCTGTAGCAGGGGGAGCAGATGTGGACGTAGGGCAAGAAGACCGGGGGAACATGGAGTCAGCAGCCGCCGTGGGTGACAGTTTTGCGGCCACTGCTGTTGAAGGGTCCCGGGGAGCACAGCTCCATGAACACCGGGGGGGCATGGACACAGCAGCCGCCCTAAGTGGCAGGTTCACAGCCACTGCTATGCATGAGTTCCCGGTCGGTATCAGCTCCACCCCTCGCCCATTTGATTTCAGTACATGTGCTCCCCCTGCTGGCCGTTATGTGTTACAGGGGGAGCAGATCTCGGCGGGGGAGCAGAATTCGGCGTTACACCGGGCCATTTACACCCAATCTGTCTAAGTCTGAATTATTCCAGTTAGGTTTTTGGTGAGTGAATGTTGTTGAACAATTCAGACAAAATGGACAGATATCTTGTATACCCTAGTCAAGTGTATATTTTATTTCCTTCTGCTTCAGCTAAGATTGGGGCTTAGAGATATATATACAGAAATAAACATTATTTTCTAAACATTACATTAAAAGAAGAGCCGTACACTAGAAGTATCTGATTGTCATCTAATGTCTATCGTTGGCTTCTAATCTTTTAATTATAGATAAAGTAGATTAAATGAAAAAAGAAAGAGAATACATCAAACATATTTCCTTATGCTTTGAGAAATTAGCATTCCTGTCTTGTAATCTTATTTTGATCAGATTCTGAGCTCAGCTTTACAGATTTTATTTATGTATCCCCATCACAGCCAGTGGTGTGTACAGACATCAGAGGACATCTGGATGGAGCTTTCCCCACTTGTGTTGATGTTTTTTTCTCCCTCATTCCATTCTCTCCCCCCTCTCCTTCCCCCCCCCCCCTCTCCCCTCTCCTACATGGGTGAGGCCGGATGTTAGTCTTTCTGGTGCATCTGAGTCTGCATATAATCCAGGTAAGACCACAATGACCAATTATATCCACCACCAATTTACCCAATTGCCCATCTAACCTAATACAAACTTACTTATCCTTACCTTACAGTGTACTATTATTGACGCATGCATAGTCCTGATGAAGCGACCTAAGTCGCGAAACGCATAGACTGTACCATCTGCATGATCTGTCTGTATCACAGCGTATCTTCATTTATATGAACATTTTTGTGAGACCAAGATGTATTCAAATGTTAATTATTATTGTAAATTGTACTTACTGGATTGACCTTAAATGTCCTGTTTGAACTTTATTATTTCATTGTATTTACACAATAGTGCACCTCAAAGTCCACCCTGGGCTAACCATCCAATGCTGGGCTATATAAATGATAATAATAATAATAGATACCTACTAGAGATGGTCGAATTTTTCGACTTGCTATCTTTGTGAGCTGATTGCAAAGCCCCTGAACATGGTATCATCACCATACTTGCTGGAGATGTAGAGAAGGGTTGGGGGAACATTTGAAAAAAAGAAGTGTTGCTCTAGCACATGTACTTTTTGCATAAATTAAGTTCAAAGTTAAAGTCGAAATTCAGATTTTCGAAATTTCTACTTGACTTTGAACTTAATTTGTGCAAAAACTATTTGTGTTAGAGACATACTTTCTTTTTTGGAGTGTACCCCCAACCCTTCTCTATATCTCCAGCAAGTATGGTGATGATACCATGTTCAGGGGCTTTGCAATTAACTCGAAATCGGCGAAATGGTCGAATTTTTGAAAAAAAATTCGACCATCTCTAATACCTACTAACTCACTGTATGTAAAGTCACCAACCTTCCAGACAGTGGTGTCACCCCGACCCAGCCCACAGTGAGGGGGTGGCCATTTTACTCTCAGTTTGGGGATGACGCCAACTTTTCAACCAGAGCTGGTTTTAGTATACAGGGACTAAAGGATTTGCAAGTCAGCAAGAGCAATGCAATATTAAAGAACCATAGATGCAATGTCAGTGTGGAAGCTGCAGGATTGTCTTTGGCTTGCCCCCCACCCCTGTCCTTTGTGAATTGTACATTCCACAGATTCAAGGCTACTGCACGTTGAACCTCCCCTGAATCCCTATCTACACATATCCGTGCATCCTTGGCATCCCTTGAGTTGTGGGGGGAGATGAATGTTTGCAGTGTTTCTAGTGCAGAGAAAAGTTAAATAAAGACTCCACCCTAATAGTATGTAGTTGCCTTCTGAAACTGCTGTGTGTGAGTATATATATACTGTATACATCTGTATTAGGGGGGGGGTTCCACATGCGTCAGGACCCCCTCTGCTAAGCGTATTGCTTTTCGGAAGGTCCAGATGGAGCACATTCACTAACCTTTCTAAGCGGATGTTGTGTCTTCATAGCGCCGAGCCGTTCCGCTGATGCAAGACTGAATGTTGTCGAGTAAGTTGAGTCCCTGCATTGGTGGTTGTCTGAACACAGCATCCGCAGGTAAAGTCTATGTGCTCCGTCGGGATCCCCGTCAAGCAATGCGCTTAGCAAAGGGGTCCCGACGTATATAGGAAACATAGCCTAATTTTGTCACACAATTATTCGCAGCATGCCACTATGGGATGACACAATAGGTTTTCCGGGACCCAGTGATGCCACTAGAGATGGTCGAATTTTTCGACTTGCTAGCTTTGTGAGCTGATTGCAAAGCCCCTGAAAATGGTATCATCACCAAAATTGCAAAACATGTAGACAAGGGTTGGAGGAACATTTGAAAAAAAAAAAAGTTTTGCTCTAGCACATGCAGTTTTTGCATAAATTAAGTTCAAAGTTAAAGTCGAAATTCCGATTTTCATACTTTCTTTTTTGGAGTATACCCCCAACCCTTCTCTACATCTCCAGCAAGTGTGGTGATGATACCATGTTCAGGGGCTTTGCAATTAACTCGAAACCGTCGAAATGGTCGAATTTTTGAAAAAAAATTCGACCATCTCTAGATGCCACTGCTTCCAGAGAGCTTTCTGGATAATGCAAAAAAGGTGCCAGGCCCATGTAGGGGGAGCCATACACTGGTCAATATTTCCGTTTGATCGACCACAAATGATATATTATGAAGTTGGTCAAACAGGAATCATTTCCTGGTCACCTGGTTTGATCGACCACAAGTGATCAAAATCAAACTTTAAATTGATCAAGAAGTGATCATGTCAGTAACTTTCATTCAGTAATTTACATTTACATGTTGTTTTTTTCTGCCCTCTTGTGGCAGAAAGTGGAAATGACATTAAAAAAGAGCTGATCACGTGGTGGTACAAACGATTGATGGTTGACTGGAGATTTTTTATTGCACAATATGATCAAATTGATGTTTGAAATGCTAAAAAACAACCCTCTATGGCTACCCAAGTCCCCTAGTTTTTTCTTTCCCAAGTAAGATGCCACCCTCTCCTAGACACCACTGGTCGAAGATGAGGTTATGGTAAAGACAAATCTACCTTTCCTCTTTATTGGTTCATTTTACTGCTACTAACAGTCAGTGAATGGATAGGTGTAGTTAAAATCTTAAATGCCTTAAATGACCTCATAGTGGGTACCTGTCACAGACCCCTGCAGGGCCAGGGGGTCTGTGTCTGCTGTGGCTGCAACCAGCTCTAAAAACTGCCCTTGCAGCCAAGAGTTAAGTGTCCAGTCGTTTGAGCTGCCTCTGCTGGATGCCTATGGTGGTTGCTTATCTATCAGCTGCTTCTTCCTCCTGCCCTCTATAAGGAAGTTTCAGGATGTTGCCTGAGCAATAGGTGTTTACCTCTAGCCTACTTGCTTGTTGACTTCTTAATTTACCGGTTCCAAACTCTAGGCTTGCCCAACGGCTTCTCCCTACCTCTTGATTCATCCCAGTATCTCTTCTGACTTCCCAGCTTCAGACTCTCAGCTAGAGATGGTCGAATTTTTTTTCAAAAAATCGACTATTTCGCCGGTTTCGACTTAATTGCAATGCCCTGGAGCATGGTATCATCACCAAACTTGAAGGGTTGGGGGTATACTACAAAAAAGAAACTAAGTCTCTAACACAAATAGTTTTTTCACAAATTAAGTTCAAAGTCAAGTAAAAAATTTGAAAATCGGAATTTCGACTTTAACTTTGAACTTAATTGATGCAAAAACTATATGTGCTAGAGCACAACTTTTTTTTTTCAAATGTTCCTCCAACCCTTCTCTACATCTCCAGCAAGTTTGGTGATGATACCATTTTCAGGGGCTTTGCAATAAGCTCACAAAGTTTGCAAGTCGAAAAATTCGACCATCATCCTATGATGATGGTGCGCTCCCCTCTCCCCCGCCCTGTATGGGAGGGGGGGGGGGGGACAGGACGGATGGTGGACCTTCATTGCCCTCGGGGCCCTATCCCACCACATGAATGTCTCAGGTGTTTCCCCATGCATCCATACTACATTTACAACCTGTAAGTATACACAAACTCAGATATATCCTAATATCCTACAGTGGATTGGCAGTGTCCCTATTTCAATTTTACTAACCCCTGATCCTTGTT
>CM070033.1:5373636-5387729 GCA_036250615.1 Ptychadena robeensis | reverse complement strand
TTTAAGGAATCTGTCAGCCATCCATGAAGAGATGGCCAATAGGCACTGAGAGATGTTATCCAGGACAGAGGGAGTAAAGGCCGGGGTGGATAGGTAGATTTGAGTGTCATCAGCATATAAATGGTATTGCAGAGATTGAAGGATTTCACCATACAGTGAATTTATCTGAAACTATGGTGAATAAATGAGGCTATTGATAAATATATTTTTATTAATGACAGGCTATTATAGAAATAATCCTTGACTCCACAGAAGCTATACAATGTGTCCCAGCAACGTGAATTACCAGGGGGGGGAGCAGTCATGCCTTTTTTTCCTTATGAATGGGACATCACACATTTTTTACTTGTAGATTGTAAGTTTTAAAGCCATCCTGTTAATATGGACACATGAGATGTAAATTGTGCACGTGTGCATGTGACCATCACATATTGCTTCACAGATTAAGGCTATTTTCCCACTTAGACGATTAGTCACCTCGTGCTCTGCATTAATTTTGTCCATTCAGTTGAATGGGCTTGTCCACACTCAACTGATGGCAATGATCGCATGCGGCCGTGATTGGCATTCTGATCACGAGTGGCAGGCGGTGGCAATTTTTTTTTTTCATTGCGCCCATAAACATGAATGGATGCAATTTTTTTATATATAATGGGGGTGATTTTTTTTGACCGTGATTTAAATGGCGTCTGCCCCAGATTTCTGGCACATTTCCCGCAGCCGCTCGCAGCGCAATTCTAATCGTGCCAATGTTATTGAATGGGGCTGTTCCCTATGTGTGATTACATAGCCTATATGCCAAAAAATATACAGTTGTCTCTTTTAGAGATGGTCGAATTTTTTTTCAAAAATTCGACCATTTCGCCGGTTTCGACTTAATTGCAAAGCCCCTGAGCATGGTATCATCACCAAACTTTCTGGAAATGTAGAGAAGGGTTGGGGGTATACTCCAAAAAAGAAAGTATGTCTCTATCACAAATAGTTTTTTCACAAATTAAGTTCAAAGTCAAGTAAAAATGTAGAAAATCGGAATTTCGACTTTAATTTTGAACTTAATTTATGCAAAAACTACATGTGCTAGAGCAAAACTTTCTTTTTTCAAATGTTCCCCTAACCCTTCTCTACATCTCCAGCAATTTTGGGGACGATACCATGTTCAGGGGCTTTGCAATCAGCTCACAAAATTAGCAAGTCGAAAAATTCGACCATCTCTCTCTTTCCTCCACCACCAGCCTACTGGCTAAACAACAAAAGAACAACAGGAGGCACACAAGGTCATATATCTACTACTTCATCATATTAGCTTGTTCCTTGTCAGTTCTTCTCATTGCAGTGTAGCTGATTGGCTCCCAATCCTGCTTCTGTGTAAGTAAGAAACAGATCCAATATTAAATTAAGGTATTTGGACCAAGAAACAATTTATTAATATTTAGCTGCATTAAAGTCACTCTCAAGTTTGCAATCTGAGAAACAGGACAACTTGGGCTTTAAGGGCACAATCCTTGAAACAAATATTACATCTTTAAGTAAAACAGTCTTTATTAAACATTGGACAAGACCAACTGGTCTAATTAAAAACAGAAAATAATGTCATCGTATGTATGAGCATAGAAGGTATACATGACAATCCTCAATATCGATATAGAGATCAATTGGTGAGCTTCACAGATTTCAACACGTTTCGCTTATTGCAGGCTTCATCAGGAAATTAAGAAAGAAAGCATCACTAAAATATCAAAGATATAACAATCAACAATTTGTCCCCATATATCACCGTATGGTCCAACCTACCCAGACATCCCTTTCAGGAGAATCCAGGCACGGGCCTCCCCCTGTTGTCAGACGGGATTGAGCCGAGCACCGTCCCCCAGTTCCCAGGTCTTGGGCACCCCCACCAGCCGGGGGAGCGACCCCAAACCGCCGGGTCCACCCTGGCCAAAGCAGTGTCAGCCGCCACACCAGGTACCGCCTGGGGGTATATAGTCCCCCTATAAAATAGCCATAATGATTAAATAAAGGGATGATAGCATAATCAGGGAGGGATCATAGGTAAAGAATCATACGACTCACCTTAGGTTGTCTGTCAATAGATTTAGTGTTTCGCTCCGTTCAATCAAATTCAAATCAATACTTGGGACACAGCCCCTTCAACCTCAGTCATCCGAATTGGCCTAAGACAAATATTCACCCTCATGAAAAACCCAGCCTACATTTAAACAGCAATCAGAGAAGTGATTCAAGGAGTAGAGTACTCACATTCAAAGCCATAGTCTGAGGGAACGTCACTCTTAAGTTTACTGAGAGTTTGTCCAGACCCGAAAATAAAAAAAATTTCTGCTCTACAGGGAGCGTTATAGTTTCTCCATTTTTCACTCAGTTTGGTGTTGGTTACTTTATTGCTACAGGACATTATGGTTCTATATAATAATAATAATAAAAATAATAATATTATCATATTAATATTGTAATATTAAAGCGGACCTACCACCTTAATGGGCACTTTGTATCATCAGCAGCAGCACTGCTCAAAAAAATTTCTGACAGCAGAAGGGTCGATTTTTGGAATCTCCCCTCTCACTGTGTGACGCCCCCGCCGCAGCGTGTTTTGTAAATACTGTCCGCAAGGGCACCTGGGATTAAGTGTTGTAGTCCTGTGGGATTTTGATGACAGCTTCAAGTCTGTCGGATCTAATGTAATGTTATGTAATAGAAGCTCCATCTAACAATTAAGTGTTCATAAATTGGGGACAGCTTTTCTTTGCCATTACCAAACATGATGACTTATGGAATGAGGAAGTGAGGAAGGTAAGTTAATTTTTTTTTTTTTATTATGTAGCAGTTTTCACACATGTATACTGCTGACGGGAGAGCATTATATCAATGTAATGTATGTGTTTCTTTTTTAATATAGAACAGCTTTAATATATTTTATGTCATGGCATCCAATATCCAATAAAATTATTTATTTTGCAGCAATTTCACTCGAGTTCCCCACTTAGCCGGCACAGAGGGGAACTTGCTTCTGGCCAAGCAGATTCAAGCCCAGTGGAAAGAATACGGACTGGACAAAGTAGAATTGGCTGACTATGACATACTCTTGTCCTACCCAAATGAAACGGAACCCAACTATATCTCAATCATCGATGAACATGGCACAGAGGTAAGATGTATACCATAACATATGTGCAGTAGTAATTCAAAATGAAATTGGCTGAGCTGCTTGATGATGAGATGTGTCACGGGATGGGAGAGACGCTCTTGTTACTGATAACAAAAGTCTCGTAAGACAAGACCAGACAGACGAGTTCTTACATGGCATCCCAAATCCCTTTGCAGCTGCCTCGGTGCAAGGCAGTGGGAGGGTGGACTTGGAAAAAGCGCCCCTCCTGCTGTCAGAAAACGGTTTTCCATTCACTATTGCGGATCAACAGGTTTCTTCAATAAGGGAGACAGTTGGCTGACAAGTGAAACATCTTAAAAAAAACTTCACCAAGTGCACTTTGGAATAAATATTCCATTACCTGGATGAATGAGAACTTCCTCAGATATCATATTATATAGCTAAAACTTCTTTGTATTTAAAGAACAAGTCAGGAGTCTTATCTTGGCTTCTGCTCCTGTCTGCTGTAGCTGTTCTCGCTCCATGTAGACAGAGAGGTGTCCCTGTGGGAGACAGGCCAGAGAATCTGCCTCTGGGACTACTAAAACTAGCCATCACCATGCGAGTGTTAAAGAGCTCCCTTACCTAGACTTAGGGTAGAGTGTGATGAGTCCCCTTTAAGTCAGCTATGGGGATTGTGCTAAGGACTTTCCTGGGTAACAGCAACACCTCATCCTGGGAAAATGTTACAGGTGGGGTAAAAAGGTCCACATGCACCCTACGTTAGCCTTTCCCTTGCCAGGTTACTCAAGCCAAATTATCGAGGGAATATGGGTCTCAGCAAACCACTACTGTAGGCTTGTTCGGTGCAGAGAGAAAACCTTGCAAATAGGTCCAGTTTAAAATGTCCAGACTGCAACTGTCACTGAGTTCACCAACACCCAGTATGGGCCCCCACTCCATAAGAGGACATGTCATGTACACAACTCTAGACCCTACATGTTTTGGTCAACTATTAATTTGCTGATTCCTTTTGGCCACTCTGCATTGTAGGGTGTATATACTTAAGCTCCCACTGAACAAAGACATTATTCACATTTTGTTCATGTCCTTTGGCCTCTTTAATAAGTAGATATTAACCAAAACCCTTAAAACAGAATAGGTAATGTTTTGAACATCAATGTCCATAGTATGTGCACCAGTGCCGTTTCTAGTTCTTATTATTATCTTGTATTTATATAGCGCCGACATATTACGCAGCGCTTTACAGAGCATATATAGTCATATCACTAACTGTCTCTCAGAGGAGCTCACAATCTAATGTCCCTACTATAGTCATGTATATGTAACTAACATTCATTAGACAGTCATAGGTCACACGTAACTAACATAGAAGAATCTTTTATTTGGGGAAGCCAATTACCAGCCAAATTAATCAGCATATCTTTTGAGTGTGGGAGGAAACCAGAGGACCCAGAGGAAACACACACAGACACAGGGAGAACATAAAAACTCCTTGCAGATAGTGCCCATGCTGGGATTTAAACCTAGGACTCTAGCGCTGCATTGAGGGAGGAGGAGGAGGAGGCATGTTCCTCTTCTCCTTCAGTCATCACCCCACCCATTGGCAGCACTTGCTGTTCAGATCTGTGCAGGGTTCCTGGGGCCCTATGTGCATGCATATTCTGCACTAGTGATTGCCAAGCTGCCCGCAAGGCAGACAGTTCGGCTGCGAACATGGATGTTCGCCCTCCTCCTTGCCGGCGAGCAGTACGGGTGCTCGACCCACCCCTTTCGCCGGCAAGAAGGAGATCTCTATTCTTCCTCCGGCAGGATCAGAAGCAGCGAGATCCCGCCGGAGGAACAATCTTTTCACTAGAAGACCGGGCATTAAGCCAGTATCCTAGTGAAAAACCGGCCCGAGAACAGGAAGTGACGTCCCATCCAGCTCCCTTAACCAGGAACCATGCGTTCCAGGTACTGGATGTGACATCACATTTTCCCTATAGGCGGGGAATTTGAATCTGTCCGTGAACAGGTGGATGGCGGACTTCTTTAACAGTCCGATCCGCCCGTTCGCGGACAGACCTGGCCGATGTTTGGCCATCACTATTCTGCAGCAATTGAGTGAGGTTCTCCCCATGCTTGTATCACAGGGCATGTGTCTTCTATACCATCAATTTCTAGGCCTTGTTTTACAGAAGGGTCGGGCGTTGTCCCAAAGCTTCATGACCTAATCATCTGAATAGTCTTCCTATGATAATGTCTTCAGTAGAAGTCATTATTCCATTGACCTTTTAAAGATGTGACTTTTCCAATTAATCACCAAGGAGATAGATGCAGACAATATATTTAGCCATGTTGATGGATAGTGGCTGGCCAAGGTCTGATTTTGATTTCACAGAGTTCCATTAAACATAAAATGCAGGCTCGGCACATTTTCACATTAAGAGTCCAACAACATAAGTAGGACAAGACAAGAGTAATAAGAGAATCTGGATTAGGAACAGTTTCATCAAATATTTACTAAAACATGCAATTTAAATACTTACACTGTCATACAGTAGTGGTAGAAGTTTCTACTGAAGGCCTCTCTAGGGATTTCCAATGGGAGGACTCTTTTGTGTCTTCCCATTGGTTCAACTCATCATTGCCTAGACCACGCATGTCCAAAGTCAGGCCCGGAAGCCAAATGTGGACCGCATTCAAGTTTCTACTTGTCTAGAGTCATAAAAGTTGAGTTTCATCCATCATGAGGGGAACTTACCTTTCCGCCATATTACCCCGGCGATTCTGTGTATCGACATGTATCCCAATACTTCACCAGTGAGTACATGTAAATGGAGGGGTGTCGCTTTTCCCCAGCATGATTCGTGCTGGGCTCCTCTGAATCAGCTGTAAATGGCGGCGGCATCTTATATGCCTCGCCACGATCGCCCGTGGGATGCTTTTTAAAACCCAGAAGGTTATGGGTTTACTCATAGTCAGCTGCAATTCTAGCAGGGGTTTGAACCCCCTTCATTGTGAATAGTACAGTCAGGGGTTTACACCATGCTTTGCCTGTCTGTGTTGTCTGCTTCACCATGCAGATCATCCCTACTATCGTGATGCAGCATTAAGATGAGCAGTGCTGGGAATCTTCTCACTGATTCTCTATATTCCATAGATAGGGGAAGGGTCAGGACTTCTAGGTTAAGGTGAAATGTGGCTGGAAAGCTAGGGGGACTGCAAGTCCCAGCATACCTAGAGGCAGTTATGGCAGTGAATGGCTAAGACTTTACAATAATAATGACAATTATGTGTGAAAGAAGAGATCTAACCCATGGTATCCTTCATCTGCTTTTAATGTTAATGGTTCAGAGAATGAATTTGCTAAAAGTTTGGACACCCCTGGTTTAGACTAAGTGGAAAACAAAAGGGGGCAGAAGGCTTAAAGTGGAAATATATCTTAATCTCAATAAGCTACAACCCTCCATCTTCAATGTAATGTATATGACGGTGTTTGTAGTCCGATGCAGCCCAAGTTACCTCTTCTGCTCTATAGAGACAGGTTGGGATTGTTTTGGGGTTTAAATATATTTTAATTATTCATATCTTTTATGTGCCTGTATATGTTCTAAGTAATCTAATTGGAATGGTTGCTGAATTTTTTCTGGTGTTTTGAATGTTCTCCTGCCTAGGTGATAAATACGTCTTTGCGTGAACCTGATCCTCCTGGTTATGAGAATATCACTAATGTTGTCCCTCCATACAACGCATACTCAGCCCCTGGGACCCCAGAGGTAAGCGCACATTAAAATTTGCCTCCTGGTTCTATATTAAAGTGAAGAATTGGTCACTGCTTTAGGATACTAAATCAGTAACCCGCCATCTCTGTGGTGTCTAGGCTCAGAGGCCTCCCATGGTGTTAGAGTTAAAGCGGATGTACTGTATACTCAAAATCTAAAAAATATATATGTAAAATTAAAGTTTGACTTACCTCTGTGTTGATATGATGGTGACGCAGCGCTCCACCTGCTATTCCCTGAAATCATATGAGAGATTACATCTTGATTTGCCAGGGGTTAACTCAGGGCGCAATATCACAAGTGGCCACTGGGTGCATTTAAAATGGTTTTCTATGGGAAAATGTGTCTTTGTATATTTCAATGCAGAGCTGAGATTTACCTGCATTGTCTTTCGGGTGCACCGTGGCACATCATCAGAGCCAGGGAGAGAGGAGGGGCTGCGAGGGATAATCTTACATTTTTTTAAAAACTTTTTTGTGCATTCCTCCCTATTTTCGGCTTTTTAGTGCCATTTATGTATTGATGAATTTCTGGTGGTAGGTCCTCTTTAACATCCCTAGCGGTTGAGAGTTCGTTCGGAGTTTGGGTTCGTCTCAACCTCTACTGGAACCAGGTTGGATAAAACCCGCCATACCCTCAGAAAGCCCCAGCAATTCTTTATACAGCTGCAGCATTTCTGTGGGGTTCCGGAACCGCCCTTTCGGCATTATCGGTGATGCCGAAGGGGTGGTGGCGTGCAATAGACCTCCATTATAATGGAGGGGTGTCATTTTTCCAGCCCACATCACCGGCATCATTGAATCTGTAAAAATTCTCATTTGTTCTAATGATGTGAGCAATTTTTAGTATATTGTCTCAGTATGTCCTTAAGTGGACCTACCATCAGATGTTCATCTTTGCAGGATTAGCACTAGAAGTGCTGGTAAATAGAGATGGGCGAACACCGGCCTGGAGTGTCCGCCAACAGGGCGGGTCGAACTTTTAAAGAAGTCCGCCGTCCGCCCTGTTCGCGGACACATTCAAATTCCCCGCCTCTAGGCGAGGAATTTGAATGGGAAAAACCGGATGTGACGTCAGTGATGTCACATCCGGTCCCTGGAACGCATCCTGGAACGCATAGTTCCTGGTTGCGGGAGCCGGCTGTGACGTCACTGACGTCACTTCCTGTTCTGAGCCGGTATATTCACTACAAGACCGGCTTCATGCCCGGTCTTGTAGTGAAAAGATTCTTCCTCCGGCACGATCTCGCAGGTTCTGATCCTGCCGGAGGAAGAATTTAGATCTTCTTCTGGCCGGCGAACGGGGCGGGTCGAACACCCGTACTGTCCGCCGGCGAGAGGATCGGCGAACATGCCGAGTTCGCGGCCGAACTGTTCTCCGGCGAACAGTTCGGTCCATCCCTACTGGTAAAAGGGCAGAAGAAAAATCCTGCCTGTAATGAGTAAATAAAGAAGGTCCCTCGCTGCCAATCTTCTCTCCCTCTCTCTGATGACGTGCGCCGTGGTGGACAGGAAGAGCCGACATCTCTGAGAACAGTGACAGCTAGGAAAGTACCTGATCTCCGCTCTCCATTGAAATATAAAATAGTTGTCACTCCCGTTATTGCAGCCTGAGTTAACCCTAGTGAAGCCTGGCAGATAAATATGGAATCTCTCATACGATTCCATGATACAGCAGGTACGTTTTAGGATTGTGGAGCGCTACGCCACCGCCATCCCAGCTCAGAGGCAAGTCAAACTTTAATTTTATCTATATATATTTTAGATTTTGAATATACATCTGCTTTAAAGAATATACACGTATAGATCCTGTATCCTGGTTGTATATCTTGGTTCATGTTCTCATGTAATCATGCACTTTCTAACTGACAATTTAGCGTCCTCTATCAGGACAGATGACCCATTCTACGATCATCGTGGCTGATGGCAACGCTCTGATGAGGGTCTTATATCTCCACAGGGGGAACTCGTTTATGTCAATTACGGCAGAATAGAAGACTTTCACCATCTGGAAAGAGTCCTAAACATCAGTGTTCAAGGGAAGATTGCTATTGCCAGATATGGAAAGATATTTAGAGGAAATAAGGTGAGATTTTATGTAAGAAATCGTATGTCTGGGTAAAAGTTATTTAGGACAGAAAGTATCAAGTGTGCTCCCAACTTCAGTCTTCCTCTGTTGCACGCTTTACCAGGGGTGTCCAAACTTTTTGCAAAGAAGACCAGGTTTTATTGAGGTGAACATGTGTGGGGGTATTAACACAACACATGTGAGCCAATAAAGCTCTATGTACAGGGGTGCACATAAGTGGTACTCAGGTACCCAAAAGGGGCCAAAACCTAGCTCTGCGTACCAGCATTATTGTTACACAGCTCATAGGTGTACTAACAACTTGGAGGCGCTCCGTGTCTGGGCGGCCGCAGCTAAATGTCACATGTATACAATTTATGTAAGTTGGATAACTGCAGGGAAACATGAATAACTCTGAAAGGTCTTTTTTTTGGGGGGGGGGGGATTATTAATTTACATTCCCAATGTCACCCCCCCCCCCCCCCCCCCCCCCCCCCCCCCCCCAAAAAAAAGATCGGACTTCTAAGGGTGTTGGAAATCTGGGGGATGAAAGTCAGAGTAGGCATATGTGAGGGTAAAACCTGACAGGAGAAAAGCACTGTCTGACAGCTGGAATATGACTCTGAAAGGTTGACATTTGGACTGCTGGTATTCTCAGGGGTTAGTTACTAAGTCAGAACATTTCGGGGTTGTACTACTGAGGTATGAGATCTGGGGGGTCACACTACTGAGGTATGAGATCTGGGGGTTCAAACATGTTGTACTGTGAGAGTTGCATGTGACCCAAAGCCAGCTGGTGACCTGTGGATGGAGACAGCTAATTGGAGGATCAATCAGGAACAGGGAGGTCCATCTGCAGCAAAATCTACCATGCAGGAAGCTGATGCAGAGGACAGTGAGGAAGACCACCCTACATATGGGGTGATTACCAAACACCATCTCCTGGTACTAATCTGAGGAGCTCACTTAAAAAGTTATTTGCGCCCCTGTCTATGTTTACTTAGGACTGTTCCATTCATGAGGGTGGGGGGGGGGAGCAAAAACGATGCTGCAGCTGTCAGATGCATATGGGGTTCTTGAGGGAGATGGGAAAAGCAGCTCTGGTTGAAAATGTTAGTGCCCCCCTCATCTGGGAGTGAAATGGTGTCTTCCCAGTGCAGATTACTTTACATGTCATTGACTGAGGGCGCCTATCCGTTATACTCTTAGCAGCCTTTGGCCTGGATGTAATTCTGGGTGGCTCTTGCGAGGGGTTATGCAAAGCCCTCCATTAGTAGATGTCAGTAGAGTTCCTAAGCAAGTTGTATTTCCAAGCAGATACATTACCCATTCCATATTAGCAGATTTTTCCAAATTAGTTCAGATGTATTGATTTCACTCAAATATAATGATGACATTTCTGCCCGATCTAAGGTAAAAAATGCCGAAGATTTTGGAGCCATCGGGATTATCCTTTTTTCCGACCCAGCTGATTACTGTGCTCCCGGGGTTTTGCCCTATCCGGATGGTTGGAACTTGCCCGGGGGTGGAGCTCAGCGAGGGAACGTGCTGAACCTGAATGGAGCGGGAGACCCTTTAACTCCAGGTTATCCTGCTAAAGGTACGACGATTCCCCACATAGATACCGCTCTTCCTCATTGTAGCATCTACATGTCATATGAGAACACAACAGTAGTAAAACCACGAACATTGCACCTTATTATAGCGTCATGTGACTTTATTGCATGTATTGCTATTGATTTAATATGATATAGTCAGGGGTGCACATAACCTTTTTAGTGAGCTCCTCAGATGAGTACTAGGAGTACCTAGATGTAGGGTGGTCTTCCTCACTGTCTCCCTCACTGTCCTCTGCATCAGCCTCCTGCATGGTAGACTCTGTTGCAGATGGACCTCCCTGTTCCTTATTTAGTCGCCGATTAGCTGCCTCCATCCACAGGTCACCAGCTGGCTTTGGGTCACATGCAACTCTCACAGTACAACACCGTTTGATCCCCCAGATCTCATACCTCACTGGTACAACCCTGAAATTTTCTGGCTTAGTAACTAACCCCTGAGACTACCTGCAGTCCAAATGGCATGCTTTCGTAGACATATTCCAGCTGTCACACAGTACTTTTCTCTTGTCAGTTATTACTCTTAGATATGTCTACTCTGACTTTCATCCCCCAGATCTCCAACACCCTTAGTCCAATCTTTTTTTGGGGGATTATTAATTCTCAATGTCACCCCCCTAACTGCAACCTTTCATAGTTATTCATGTTTCCCTGAGGTTATCCAAGTGACATAAATTGTATACATGTAACATTTAGCTGCGGCCACCCAGACACGGAGCGCCTCCAAGTTGTTAGTACGCATATGAGCTGTGTAACAATAATGCAGGGACACAGAGCTAGGTTTTGGCCCCTTTTGAGTACCAGAGCACCACTTATGTGCACCCAATTTTTATCTTTTTTGAATTCATTATATCTATTTATTTATTTATTTATTTTGTACAGAGTATGCCTACAGGTCTGATGTGAAGGATGGTGTAGGACTTCCGAAAATTCCAGTCCACCCCATAGGATACAGCGATGCTGAGATGCTACTAAAGTAAGGAATGTAATACATACAGGGCATGCGGATAGTATTCCCAGCGCATCTCTTATCCCACAGTTTGTGATATTACTAGTGATGAGCGGCATAGGCAATATTCGAATTTGCGTTATTTCCCGAATAATTCTAATAATATTCAGAAACAACTTGTAGCTGAGCTCTCCTCTCAAAGACAATTTCACTGATATTTACTGTATTTTATAGGAACATGGGAGGGGCCCCGGCCCCAGACAACAACTGGAAAGGAGGTCTCAATGTATCATACAACATTGGCCCTGGGTTTTCTGGGGATCATGCCAAAGAGTAAGTAACATTTGTACCCAAATACATGATAAATGCTTGCAAGAGTTAAATGCTTGTTGATGTCTATATGAAACATTAGAGTTACTTTATATTTACCCGAGTGATCGCAATGGCAAATGTAATCTTGGATACTTACTGCTCCTTGGTACAGGGGGTTGGGTCTCCTATCCAACTATTCCTTTGTGTCTTCCCTCTTCTATATGTCCCAGTTTGTTTGTAACTATTGATGTCACTATAAAGGACTCATAATGCCATCTAGTGTTGTCAATGACTCAATACATGGTGAATATAAGGCTCAATGAACACTAGATGGCAATATATGTCATTTTATAAAATAAACTGGAACTTTTTTAAGCCTATCAGTGGGTCTGAATTGGGTCTTAAACACTTGTAAGAGAAGTTATACTCATCTGATCATTTGTTCCTGGCGATGTCCTTAGTTCTGCTCCTGGCAGATCTGCCGCCTTTTCTGAGTAAAGCCGTAGACTTTACATTGCTGGGAGAGACATCAACGGTCCTAGACCGGCACTGACGAAGGCGGAATCTGCTTCCTAATCAGAAGCAGACAACAAATCTAGAAGAGCAGATGGTACAGATGGAGCCCCCTAAATCACTTAATGCCTGCCATACACACCCCGACGGGTGCCGACAGACCAGCTCAGATCCGCTCCGGAATGCAAACGTGATGACATCGTCACGTTTGCATCCTGATGCATTATGGGGCTGCACTAGTCGGCCGGCACCCTTTGTGTGCCGACCATTAGCTTCAATGAAGACGCTGGTCTTCATTGAAGCTAATGCCATCGGCTTCCATCGCCCAGAGATTATCAGACATGTCCGTTCTCTGGCCGGCCGAGCTGTGGGGCGACAGGGATCTGTCTCCCCATGTGGGCACATGCCGATAAGCGGACGATTTTTCCACTGACCGACGGCGCGAGCGCAGGTGAAAGATCGGCCGCTTATCGGCATGTGTATGCCAGGCATTATAACCCTTCAAGTGGACCCATTGTATCAATACTTATGAAGCAGGACAGAAGAAACATAAAGGAGTGGAAGGCTTCACTTGTATATAATCTACCTTTTCAGTAAGGCCCTCCATCAACTCCAAACAAAGCTACTTTTGGAGTTAGCCTTATACTTAAGTCACTCTATGAATAAGTATATACAGTATCTGTCCAGTTAAAAAAATTTTACATGCATAATCTCACAACAACCATATTCTGAAACATTGGAATAATTGTTGCCTGCAGTTGCCTGTCTGTTTCCTGTGAATTGTACACAGTTGCCAATTTGGAACCCTTATTTTTGTCAGGATGAATTTTTATTGCCCCATATTTGATGTCATAGCTCCTCATAGGATCACATTTTTATAATGCCCCCTGATGGTCATTGACTGTAATGCATGCCCATTGAATAACTGCATTTTATAGCGGCATTGTGAAACATAGGCCCCTGCTAATCTGCTTCCTGGCTTGGATTTAAGTTCTGTAGTGTGTGGTGTAGCTGACAAGCTCAGAAAGATAATAGGTAGTTGCGCACAACCTTCAGCAGTGATTACACAGCTATAGTGATATCATTCATGGTTGCGTCCCCGAAATGCGTCCCATTGTTCCTATTGAGCCCCCCAGCATCTGTAAGCAGGAAGTGATCTCATCCCCAACCAGAAAGTGAAGTCCTCCTGGAAAACACATGGCCCTGAGAGATCCATGTAAACCTCTCTTAGGGCTTGTTTCCATTATACGTCGGACCCCTACGCTAAGCGTATACGCTTAGCAGGGGTCCCGACGTATCCCACAGACTTTGCCTGCCGGCAGATGGTCTGTTTACACATCCGCCGGTGTAAAGGCTGAACGTACTCGACTACGTTCAGCTGTACACCGGTGGATCGGCTCAGCGCAATGAAGACAGACCCTGTGCCGAGCAGGTAAGTCTATCTGTTACGTTGGGACCTCCCGCTAAGTGTGTACGCTTGGCGGAGGGGTCCCAACGCAATGGAAACAAAGCCTTAATGGAAGTATCTTGTCTGTTGTTTTGTTTCATTTTGTTTTATTAAATTTTTTTCATTTTGTTTTATCTCATCCTATTCCACATGATTTAACCATTTGTTGTACTAGGTTGTGTGCCTCTGTCCTTGTTCTTATTTAGCTGACAAGCTCAACCAGGTTCTTTTAGGAACTGTAGGGATGCCTACGGCTCACATACAAATTGAATGTCCACACAGCTGTGGGGGGGGGGGGGGG
>CM070033.1:5352039-5362253 GCA_036250615.1 Ptychadena robeensis | reverse complement strand
CATGTCCCTATCCGCCCACATACTACTTAGCATAGTAGGAGAAATGGCCCTGGTAACTGTTAAAGAGAGACACAAATGGTTGAGAGGGGGATAAGTTGCTCATTCTAGAGATATATGGAACTATCAAACAATGATAGTGGCTTGATCCTGGATGAAAATTCTGGCCCATGGTTTTGAACCTGGATCAAACATTGGTCCTATGAATCAACACGTTGGGCCGATCAATCGTTGGGCCCGAATCAACCATTGTCACCTTATCAATCAACATGAACCAAAACATTTGTGATCTGCAGAGGAGTCTCCTGTTGTATCCCACCATTAAAAATTTGATTGTTGAGAACCATCTTTTCCTCCACCTAGCAGTAGCAGCAACACAATTACTGTTATACAAGAATAAGTGAGGGCACATGTGACGCCGATTGCAATTATAGGCTTACAACAAGCTTTATATTTGTATGTTTAAGAAGATGGCATCAGATATGGTCAGGACCCGTAATGATATGTATGAAATGTGTTTGAATATTGTCCTGTCCTCCTTTCAGATCTCCAGTCCAGATGAAGGTTTTGAAGGAAAATCCCTTTATGAAAGTTGGCACGCCAAAGACAACTGGACAGATTACAAGAATTCTCCAAAGTATGAAGACCTGACTATTTAGACCAGTGGTGGGCAACTGAGTTGATATGGAGGGCCATAAGTGCAGCCCTCGACATAATTAAAGGGCTGTACATTACACCGATCCAGCCCCACTCCCCGCTGACAGATGCCGGCTGGAAGTGGACTATATCCCGACAGTCAGATAAAACCCAACAGCACCCACTCCCCCCACCCCTGGGTGCAGCGGCCAAATGTAGCCCTGGTTTTCCTGATCAACGTTGACAATTTTACTGATGAGGACCGCCAAAGTTCATTAGGAAAGCTGGGTCAGCATGTGACCACTACACATGGTGATATATGGAATGCCCCATATATATTATCAATGGTTATGTGCCTCATACATATTATCAAATATTATAGTGGAAACATAGGCGCTCAGGGTCACTGATTGGCTTTCATGTACGCCAATTAGAGTGCTCAGCCAGAGCCTGAGTCCCTCGCCTCTCCTCATTAATGCTCTAAGAAGATCCCAGGTGAGGACTCGTTGGCCGAGGATTGTCGAACAGATGGTTTCCTGTGCATTACCAGGTAGGTTTTGAGGGCTGCAAGTGAAGAAACAAGGTGGACCGCTGAACAACACCCAAAGGGCTGCATGCAGCCCCCGGGCCACAGGTTGGGCACCTGGGATCTAGACGTATGGTAGATTTAGATAGAAAAGTGCAGGAGTGTCCAACTATCGGCCTTCTTCTGTAGCCCATGAGGTCCTACCTGTGTAATTGAAAAGATATTATAAACTATTCAGCACAATCTCAGGGGTGTGCTAACTTTTGTGAGATACTGTATGCGTGTGTGTATATATATATACATATATATATATATACTTTTGCTTTAGGTTTGTTGATCATTTGTCTCCCTCTCTTTCTCCCCTCCTATAAGGATAAACAAGCTTGGTTCAGGGAACGACTTTGAAGTGTTTTTCCAGCGGCTTGGCATCGCTTCGGGAAGAGCTCGGTATACTAAAAATAGGGTGAGTGCTTTGTACCCGAGCACCTGGTAAGTAGGCGGGACGGTTCTTATGTATCAACGGCGCTGACTCCTCTGGCTCCCCCGCCGACTGACAGCCTAAATAGTGGTTACCGAATCCCAACAACACCGTGAAGACTTAAATGCTGTAATTGCCTGTGGTTTCATGATGGCACCAGAGGGGGGAAAGAAGAGTCGGGTCCAAGAACAAATAAATATAAATTTTAATGACGGATCGCCCGTTTGAGCGCTTGTCAAAAGAGCTGTTATCAAGTAACTTATCTGAGAACAAAAGTTTAATGTGATTTCCACAATATGTGTTTAAAGTTGAAATGCAGGTAAAAATTAATTTAACCCTTTGCAATGCCCCAACTCTACTGCATGGGTCAAATACTAATTTAGGCCTAGAGGGTTACCAAAGAAGTTATACCTGACGCGGCGCTCCCAGATGTCATCTTCTAGCTCCAAAGCCTCTTCTGGGTGGCTTTTTTTAGGTGGTTTACCAGGGCGGCATCTGGGCATCAGAAATCTTTTGCAGATGTCTCCCCCACTCTTGTTGGACCAGAATAAAGTCTGTAACAGAGAATCCCCTCACAACCTCCCCCTGGAGTGACCAGAGATGTCAGGGGTGTTGCGGGGGGGGGGGGGGGGGGGGGGGGGGGGGTGTAAGAAGTGGTGCCCAGGGCACCATTCTCCCTAGGGCTGCCCCTGCTAACGTTGAACTGCAGGTAAAAATGGTATTAACCCTATGCACTGCCCCCTCCCCACTCTATTGAAGGGGTCAAATGCTAATTTAGGCCTGGGAGTTACCAAAAACGTTATACCTGATGCGGCGCTTCCTCTCCCCCGCATGTCATCTTCTAGCTCCAAAGCTCCTCTTCTGCGTTTTTTTAGGCGGTTATCCAGGGTGGCATCATGCCGGGAGGCCGCATCTGGGCATCAGAAATCTTTTCCGATGCCCAGATGTCTCCCTCTCTCCTGTTGGACCAGAATAGAGTCTGTAACAGAGAATCACCTCCCAAACTCCCCCCTGGAGTGACCAGAGATGTCAGGGGGGTTGCGGGGGGCGGCCGTAAGAAGTGGTGCCCAGGGCGCCGTTCTCCCTAGGACTGTCTCTGCTAACGTTAAACTGCAGGTAAAAATTGCATTTACCTTATGCACTGCCCCCCAATGTACTGCATGGGTCAAATGCTAATTTAGGCCTTGGGGTTACCAAAGAAGTTATACCTGACTCGGCGCTTCCTCTCCCCTGGATGCAATCTTCTAGCTCCAAAGCCTCTTCTGAGTGGCGTTTTTTAGGCGGTTGCACAGGGTGCCATCATGCCGGGTGGTGGCGTCTGGGCATCAGAAATCTTTTGGATGCCCAGATGTCTCCCTGACTCCTGTTGGACTAGAATAGAGTCTGTTACAGAGAATCACCTCACGACCTCCCCCCTGGAGTGACCAGAGATGTCAGGGGGGTTGTGGGGGGTGGTTGTAAGAAGTGGTGCCCAGGGCCCCCTTCTCCCTAGGACTGCCCCTGCTAACGTTGGTGACGTCACTTCCATGCAGACATGCTGGCAGGTTAACTGCCTTTCAACCCCCCCCCCCAAATATGACCTTATAAAGTATATTAATGATCTCCATTGAGTGGTCTTTAATGTCCAGTAGAGAGTCATGGGAGGGAATTGCTAAGTTCAAAGTTAGAGGGTTTTCCACATCCGTCGGGACCCCCTACGCGAAGCGCAGTGCTTGGCAGAAATCCCGATGGATCACATACACTTTAGCTGGGCTACGGACTACGTAAACCCTTGCATTGGCGGAACGGCTCAGCGCTGTGAGAACACAGCATTCGCCAAGTAGGTAAAGTGTATGTGATCCGTCGGTACCTCCCGCCAAGCACTGTGCTTAGCGTAAGGGGTCCCGACGGATGTGGAGACATAGCCTAATAGAATGAAATCTCTGCAGGTAATATAAAATAATGACATTGTTCCTCATTGTTTTTACAGAAAGAAGGAAGATACAGCGGCTATCCTGTGTATCACAGTGTGTATGAGACGTCCGAGATCGTTGACACGTTTTATGACCCGCTCTATAAGAACCACCTGGCAGTGGCCAAAGTACGAGGAGGACTTGTATTTGAACTGGCTGATTCTGTCGTCCTGTCGTTTGGTGTCCAAGACTATGCTGATGCCATTAGAAGCTACGCGGACATTATATTTAACATGGCCAAGGAGAACCAATCACAAATGAAAATCCACCATGTGACATTTGGTAAGCTCTTAAGATTGTCCAAACAGAATGTGGTCCCTCTGTCCAGATGTCCTCTTGGTTCCCCAATGTCCCTTTGGATATCTAGTTGCTTGTTTTATTAGTTACTGTTTGTTAAATCCTTTCACTTATTCAACTAAAGGATCAGGACTTTTAAGGCATTCAATAATCGTATATAATATTCATAGATAGTGATGAGCGACTAGGCAATATTCGAATTTGCGTAATTTCGCCAATATCCGCCTTAATATTTGATTCCATATTCGTAATCTCGAATATCCGCACTTACGACATGAATTGCGATCTAACAATCGCAATTGCGACCCAATATGCGCAATGCATGCAAGTCAATGGAGAATGGCGGAATTCGAAATCGCGATTATCCGAGAAAGCGCAATGTGACCACATATGCGCAATACATTGAAGTCAATGGAGAATGGCGAAATCCGAAATTGCGATTATCCGAGAAAGCGCAATGCGACCAAATACGTGTAATACATTGAAGTCAATAGAGAATGGCGGAATCCGAAATTGCGATTATCCGAGAAAGCGCAATGCGACCAAATATGTGCAATGCATGCAAGTCAACGGAGCTCGGATATATGACTGGGAGAATATCCGTCATTTCCGTTTTATAAAATCACATTGCGATCCCACATTGCGATATAATCGCGATCCCATTCATTGCAATGGATCGCGATTATAAAAGCGCAATGAATCGCGAAGAATCGCGATCGCGTCGGATATCCGATGATATATTCGCAAAATGGCGAAATAGCGATATTCAAGCGAAATATTCGAAAATCGAATATTCGAGCTCAACACTATTCATAGATTCATTTCTTAGGATCCAAGTCCTGAGGGTACATTATAACAAAAACAAAGGTACATAGTTCATATAACCCAAAAATATGGGAGTGTGAAGTGTCAAACCATTCCAAAGTTGTAATCAATGCTGTATAACGTCCTCAACACGTTTCGCATCTATGATGCTTCTTCAGTAGGTTTTGTTATATGTCAGGGCATCTGAGGATGAAAGACCAATATGAGTATATGAGGTATCAAATCGTAAGAGAAAAGAAGGTATCAAAGGGTGTACCTTATTGTATTATGGTCTATTGGGACAATAACAGAGATGGTTAGATGGTCCCAGATTAGATGTGTGCTCCCAGAGTTCCCATCTGAGAGACACCTCCAGCACAATACACTTCGCAAACACTGGGGGTGTATCCTTAGGTAAAAGGCAGACCTGTCAAGCCTCCCGTTTTGGCCGGGAAAGTCACGTTTTATGTGGCTTTCCCGGCCAAATCCTGATTTCAAGAAATCCCGGATTTTTCCCGGATTCTTGAAATCGAGCTGATCTAGCAGGGAGCACATTATCAGCACAAGCAGGGTGGGACATTAGCAG
The DNA here is from genome assembly GCA_036250615.1 of Ptychadena robeensis. Taxonomy (NCBI): domain Eukaryota; kingdom Metazoa; phylum Chordata; class Amphibia; order Anura; family Ptychadenidae; genus Ptychadena; species Ptychadena robeensis. The sequence continues at coordinate 5,356,977 of CM070033.1, read as the reverse complement.
GGAGAGTAACGCCCTCTCCCTTCTAGATCAGCTAAAAGGCCGGCGGATGCGTGAAATGCGGAAGAACCACAATCCATATACCGGAAGTGACAACACTGACGTCACTTCCTGTACGTCCCCCGGTTTTTTAATGCCCAAACTTGACAGGTATGAAAAGGATACACCCTCCGTGTAATTTTTCCCCTTAGGACTTGGATCCTAATAAATGTGGTTCTATGAAATTTATATACGATTATTGAATGCCTTTAAAGTCCGCTCGCTGTCCATGGACTCCATACGGTTTGAGTCGGGCAGAACTTTTTGTGCTTTCTGTTCTATTGTATTGTTGGGATGTGGCATCTTCTGTATTGGGAGGAATACACACCTCACTCATCGTTGATACTTTGAACCCACCTCACTTCCTTTCTGATGGTTATGTCTATGGGGAGATGACAGAATTATACTAAGCTCCTTGGGGGTGGGGACTAATATGGTATATACTCGAGTATAAGCCAAGTTTTTCAGCCCAAAGATATTGCTGAAAAAGCCACCCTTGGGTATTGGGAGGAATACACACCTCACTCATCGTTGATACTTTGAACCCACCTCAATTCCTTTCTGATGGTTATGTCTATGGGGAGGTGGTGGAAGGCCTCCTTCTCACTTCCATTTGAGAAACCCGAAAGATCCTTATTCCTGATGTAGCAAGAAGTGCAAGAAGCATTGCCCAAGAAGATACCAACACACTGAGAATTGTCTACTTTGCTATACCACAGAAACCATTTCTTTGTTCCATTACGTGGCTTCTCATTGTTACATGTCCGGATTATTCATTACACTGGAGTCCCTTATCACATTATATAATATGCATTGCCCTACTGTTTGTTCTTGAACTTTACCTTTTCTTTTCTCAGATCCCCTGTTTTCTGCTATTGAAAACTTCACACGAACTGCAAATCAATTTAATGAAAGACTGAAAAATCTTGATGTGACCGAGTGAGTAGAATCTACTATATTGAATTCTCAGCGCTACTACATATGTGTTCATTATTGACTAAGATGACAGAATTATACTAAGCTCCTGGGGGGTGGGGACTAATACCGTATATACTCGAGTATAAGCCGAGTTTTTCAGCCCAAAGAAATTGCTGAAAAAGCCACCCTCTGCTTATAGAGTCAGAGTCCGGGTCCCACTTACCTATCTGGGTGTTCGCTGGTCTCCCTGCAGATGCGGGCAGCCTCTGTAATTGGTCTGATGTGTATTCAATATTCTATCGAGATCAGCTGATGAAATGTAAACACACAACTCCATCTAGTGGACTATTTATTAAATTTTACTGGAGCAGATGGATTTCAATTAGAAAACACCACTACTTAAGATTCAAACATGAAAATAAGCTTCCATTCCATGTGTTGGTCCCAATAATAATAATAAAGACTTTCTAAATGGAAACTTATTTTCATGTTTGAAAACCAATCCTGTAATAACAATAAACCTGTGTTTTCTTCACTGTATTGAGGGTGAGGCACCCTGTTTGATTCATTCCTAGGGGCAATGGTGATTTCTCTATATTTTTCTCATTTGGAAAACTCCACTGACTTTGCATTTACCACCGGCTTATACTGGAGTCAAGAAGTTTTCTCAGTTTTTGTAGATAAAATTAGGTACCTTGGCTTATATTCGTGTCGGCTTATACTCAAGTATATACGGTATATGTGGTGTTATAAACCAGGACCAGGGAATAGAAGAAAAATATAACATTAATGTAACAGTAACATCTAATAACAGTGCTTTTGTCATTGTAGCCCTATTGCTGTGAGATCGGCCAATGATCAGCTAATGTTCTTAGAGCGAGCCTTCATCGATCCTCTGGGATTGCCCGGGCGTAGATTCTACAGGTAAGAGTCAGCCACCAGCTTTGAACATTATAGATAGAAAGGATTTATCAAATGTCTCCCATCTCCAAGGGAACATGTGACTTTCAGACCTCAAACTGCACAGGACAGTCCTAGGGAGAGCTGCAGGTGTGCACAGATGGGTGGCCTAGTGTGAGCATGACCTGTCCGGATCCTCGGCTTTTATCCTCTAAATATGGCCCATGCTTGCTGTCATTCAAATCAGTAAGGCTACGTTCCCACATAGGCAATCAGCCGTGGGGCCGACACGATTTCAATCGCACGCGCCCATTGCAGCTGATTGCCAGTCTTCTGCCCAAAGAACCAGCCCTTTGCCCAAAGGAGAGAGGAGAAGGCTAGGAGTGAAGGGCCGGGTTAATATGGCTCATTCATACTTGCGTTAAACCGCAACGCAGCGCGCTATGCGTTATGGCTAGTGATGGCCGAACTGCCCGCAGTTCGGCCGCGAACAGTTCGGCCGCGAACAGTTCGGCCGCGAACAAGTATGTTCGCCCTCCTTCTCGCCAGCGGACAGTGCGGGTGTTCGACCCGCCCTGTCTGCCGGCGAGAAGGAGCCCTCTATTCTTCCTCTGGTGGGATCATAAGCAGCGAGATCCCGCCGCAGGAAGAATATTTCACTGAAGACCGGGTAGAGAACCCAGTCTTTCAGTGAAAAACCGGCTCGCAAACCCGGATGTGACGTCGCTGACTATGCGTTCCATGTGCCGGAGGATGTGACGTCACTGACGTCACATCCGGGTTTTCAGATTCAAATTCCCCGCACACAAAATAGTGCGTATAGTGTCTACGAGCCCTTAAGCTGTGTATACACAGCTCGATTTTTTAACAGATTTGAGCCTAATCGAGCGACGCGTGCATTCACGTCAATCGATTGTGTTCGCATCTGTCAAAAAATCGAGCAGTCCAGCCCTTCTTCGAGTGGTATCGATTGAACATGTTGGAAAACTCTGTTCGATTCCCATTACCATCCACAGTATCAGACAAGCTGGCAGCCACAGAAAGGCTGTGGCTCTACATCGGGCCAGCTCGCATTCAGCGTGATGACATCATCACGCCGCGGTCAGGCTTCTTCAATCTCGAGTGTGTGCCCGGCTTTAGACATAAGAAGCGATTACCCTCGCAGTGCAGTTAAGCATAATAAGACTTTTAGCTGGTCCGTTTCAAGAAGCAGTCAGGAAATAAGACTAAACCTATTACAGAGCTCCCCCTTGTGGCTAAATACTGGTATAACAACTAAATTAGGATTATTTTACTACCTTTCCATTGTACTATTGTGCTGTACTGATTGAAAGAAGAGAAGGAAAATAAGATCGCAGATGTGAGGGAAGTGTAGACCAGAGTTACAGCTGCAAAAAAAGGATGTGAACCCTTTGGAAAACGTAAGACTATCTGTCAGCCAACGGAAGCTCCACAGAAGATGGGTGATGCAACAGGACAATGACATAAAGCATACAAGTCATTCAACAACAAAATGGCTTCAACAGAACAATATACGCCTTCTGGAGTGGCCAATCTGAGTCCTGACCTCAACCCGATTGAAATGCTGTGGCATGATCTTAAGAGAGCGATTCACACCAGACATCCCAAGAATTTTGCTACACTGAAACAGTTTTGAGAAGAGGAGTGATCCAAAATTACTCCAGATCGTTGTGCAGGTCTGATCTGCAACTACAGGAAACGTTTGGTTGAGGTTATTGCTGCCAAAGGAGGGTCAAGCAGTTATTAAGTCCAAAGGTTTACTTACTTTTTCCACCCTGCACACATGTTTACATGTTATGTTCAATAAAAACATGTAATGTTTGTGTAGTAGTGTAGTGTTTTTCTATTGGTGTGACTCAGATGAAGATCAGAGCATAATTTATGACAAATTCATGCAAAACTCCATGGAATCCCAATGGGTTCACATACTTTTTCTTGTAAATGTAAGTTTAGAATGCTCGGGGGGGGGGGCACGTTTTTTTAAAGATAATTAAATAACTTTTTTTATCTATATGGGATGGGGGGGTCGCCTGGGTAGGAAAAATACCATTGCTGTGCTGTCCCAGGGAGTGGTCAAAGATTGCCTCCATGTTCATCTATGGGGGGGGGTGTGCCGAACATCGCAAGTGTATGTCCAGTGGGTGGACCAAGAACATGCAAGGTCCGCCACAAACCAACCACCGGGGCGTACAGTTCGGCCATCACTAGTCACAGCTTTACACTTTTTATATTAACGATCTACTTCCTCCTATACATTTCGGACCCTCTGACTTGTTTCCTTCTCTCCCCCACAGACACATCATCTTTGCTCCAAGCAGCCACAACAAATATGCAGGAGAGTCTTTCCCCGGGATATACGACGCTCTGTTTGATATCGCAAGCAAGACAGACCAAGCCGCCGCATGGGATGAAGTGAAAAAACAAATTTCAGTGGCTGCGTTTACAGTCCAGGCCGCAGCGCAGACTCTTGAAGAGACATCGTGAATGTATCACAACCGCCAATCATCGCCATGAGATTGTGAATCTGAACACTGCTAACTGTGTGCCGAGCGTGCTTAATATATTCATTATTAAAATCCAGAAATGGTAACAAGAGCCCCCTGGAAAGTGAGCCCCTTCCCGGCGGTGTATATAGCCGCTGACAAAAGACGGTTGTAATGATAAACATCGGGCTCTGGCTTTGTTGCTTGTCCATTCCGTGGACAGTGGTGTACAGGGATGGTGATTGTAGAGCCACTGTAACAAGGGATGGTGAGTTCCACCAGGAAAGGTTCTCCGGCACGGAAACTCATGAATTAGAACTTCTCTGACCACCTGAACCTGTATGAACCGGACCAGCCAATCAGGGAAGATTAAATCAACTCAATCAGTTGATCAAATTGATCATGTCTTTCTCTTTCAGTTCGTTCCTAGAAGAACTCTTCTTATGACTTGAAATCTCTACTGCCAACCGTCTGCTGATAAGAACAAACCCGTTTGTGTACTTTAGCATCTGTCTGGATGCTTAAGCCCCCCATACACCACATACAATTACCATGCAATTTCTGTACAATCACCTTTTCT
>CM070033.1:5336100-5350356 GCA_036250615.1 Ptychadena robeensis | reverse complement strand
ACATAATTATTTTACTCATTTTATTTTTAATTTCTATTTTTTCGATCGGGAAGAGCTGATCGGTATACTCAAAATAGGGTGAGTGTGCGTGCTTTGTACAAGAGCACATGGTAGTAGGCGGGACGGTTCTTTTATGTATCAACGGCGCGGACTCCTCTGGCTCCCCAGCCGACGACAGCCTAAATAGTTGGTTACCGAATCCCAACAACACGTGAAGACTTCTTAAATTCTGTAATTGCTGTGGTTTTCATGGATGGCACCAGAGGGGGGAAGGAAAGAAAGAGGAGTCGGAGTCCAAGAACAAATAAAATAAATTTAATGAGGAATCGCAAGTTTGAGCGCTTGTCAAAAGAGCTGTTTAATCAAGTAACTTAGCTGGAACAAAAAGTTGAATGTGATTTCCCAATATGTGTTAAAGTTGATATGCAGGTAAAAATTAATTTAACCCTTTGCAATTGCCCCAACTCTACTGCAGGCGTCAAATACTAATTTAGGCCGAGGAGGGTACAAAGGCAAGTCTATACCTGACGCGGGAGCTCCAGAGTCATCTTCTAGCTCCAAAGACCTCTCTGGGTTTGGCTTTTTTAGGTTGGTTTACCAGGGGCGGGCATTGGGCAATCAGAACCTTGCAGATGTTATCCCCCAATCTGGTTGGACCAGAATAAAGTCTTGTGTAACAGAGAATCCCCTCAACCAACCGCCCCCGGAGTGACCAGAGATTGTCAGGGGGTGTTTGCGGGGGGGGGGGGGTGTAAGAAGTGGTGACCAGGGCACCTGTTACACTAGGGATTGGCCCTGCTAAAGTGAACTGCAGGTAAAAATGGTATTACCCTATGCTTGCCCCTCACCCACATATGAGGGGTCAAATGTAATTAGGCCTGGGGATTAACAAAACGTTTCATACCTGATGCGGCGATTCATATCCACCGCATGTCATTTCGTAGCTCCAAAGCTCTCTTCTGCGTTTTTTTTTAGGCGGGTTCCTAGGGGGGTGGCATTCATGCCGGAGGCCGCATATGGCATCAGAAATCTTTTCCGATGCCCAGATGTCTCCCTCTCTCCTGTTGGACAAACTGAGTCTGTAACAGAGAATCACTCCCAAATCCCCGGAATGGTGACCAGAGATGTCAGGGGTGCGCGGGGGGCGGCAGTAAGAGTGGTTGACCAGGGCGCGTTCTCCCTAGGACTGTCGAGGCTAACGTAAACACTGCAGGTAAAATTGCATTTACCTTAGGCACTGCCCCAATGTACGGCATGGGTCCAAATGCTTAAGTTAGGCCTTGGGGTACCAAAGATAGTGTATAACTGATCTCGGCGCTTCTCTCCCGGATGCCAATTTATAGCTCCAAAGCCTCTTCTGAGTGGCGTTTTGAGGCGGTTGCACAGGGTGCCATCATGCCGGGTGGTGCGTCTGGGCATCAGAATCTTTGGATGCCCAGATTGTTCCCTGACTCTGTTGGACTAGAATAGAGTCGTACGACGAATCCACCCACGACCTCCCCCCTGAGCGAACAGAGAGTAGGGGGTTGTGGGGGTGGTTTTGTAGAGTGGTGCCAGGGCCCCTTTCCCTAGACTCCCTGCTACGTTGGTGACGTCATTCATGGAAATGTGGCAGTTAACTGCCTTTCAACCCCCCCCCCCAAATTATGCTTCTATAAAGTTATTAATGATCTCATTGAGTGGTCTTTAATGTCCAGTAGGAGTCATGGAGGATTGCTAAGTTCAAAGTGAGGGTTTTCCACATCCGTGGACCCCTACGCGAATGCGCATGCTTGGCAAATCCGATGGATCAATACACTTTATGGGGCTACGGACTAGTAAACCCTTGCTTGGGGAACGGCTCGCGCTGTGAGAACACAGCATTCGCAAGTAGGTAAAGTGTATTGTGATCCGTCGTATCCTCGCAATGCACTTGTGTTGCTAAAGGGGTCCCGCGTGTGGAGACATAGCTAATAGAATGAATCTTGCAGGTAATATTAAATAATGACATTGTTCTCATTGTTTTTACAGAAAGAGGAAGATACAGCGGTATCTGTATCACAGTGTGTATGAGACGTCGAGATCGTTTGACAGTTTTATGACTCGCTCTATTAGACCACCTGGCAGTGGCAAAGTAAGAGGAGGACTTGTATTTGAATGGCTGATTCTGTGTCCTGTCGTTTGTTTGTCCAGATATGCTTGATTATGAAAGCTTACGGGCATTATTGTAACATGGCCAAGGGAACAATCACAATGAAAATCCCATGTACATTTGGTAAGTCTTAGATTGTCAAAAGTGAATGTGGTCCCTTGTCCAGATGTCCTCTTGTTTCCCAATGTCCTTTGGTAATTAGGTTGCTTGTTTTATTAGTTACTGTTTGTTAAATCCTTTTTCACTTATTCAACTAAGGATAGGATCTTTTAAGGCATTCAATATCGTATATAATATTTCATAGATAGTGTGAGGATAGGAAATATTCGTTTGCGTAATTTCGCCAATATCCGCTTAATATTTGATTCCTATTGTAATTCGATATCCGCACTTTACGAAATGAATTGCGATTCTAACATATCGCAATTGCGACCCAATATGCGCAATGATTGCAAGTCAATGGAGAATGGCGGAATTCGAAATCGCGATTATCGAGAAGCGCATGTTTGACCACATATGCGCAATAATTGAAGTCATGGAGATGGCGAAATCCGAAATTGCTTATCTGAGAAAGGCAATGCGAACAAATACGTGTAATACATTGAAGTCAATAGAGAATGGCGGATCCTGAAATTGGATTATCCGAGAAAGGCATGCGACAATATTTGCAATGCATGCAGTCAACGGGCTCGGTATATGATGGGAGATATGTCCTTTCCGTTTTTATAAATCACATTGCGATCCCAAATTGCGATATAATCGCGATCTCATTCATTGCATGGATCGCGATTTAAAAGCGCAATGAATCGCGAAATCTGATCGCGTCGGATGAATGATATATTCGCAAAATTGGCGAACATAGCGATATTCAAGCGAAATATTCGAAAATCGATATTCGAGCTAAACTATTCATAGATTCATTTTTAGGATCCAAGTCCTTGATGGTACATTATAACAAAAACCAAGGTACTTAGTTTATATAACCAAAAATATGGGAGTGAAGTGTTCAAACCATTCCAAAGTTGTATCATGCTGTATAACGTCTCAACCGTTTGATCTTGATTGCTTCTTCTAGTAGGTTTTGTTATATTGTCAGGGCCATTTGAGTTGATTGAAGACAATATGAGTATATGATGGTATCAAATCGTAGGAAAAGAAGGTATCAAGTTTGTGTACTTATTGTATTTATGGTTATTGGGACATAAAAGAGATGGTTAGATGGTCCAGATTAGATGTGTGCTCCAGAGTTCCCATCTAGAGGACACTCAGACAATACATTCGCAATACACTGGGGGTGTATCTTAGGTGAAAAGGCAGACTGTCAAGCCTCCCGTTTGGCCGGGAAGTCAGTTTTTATGTGGCTTTTCCCGGCCAAATCCTGATTTCAAAATCCCGGATTTTTCCGGATTTTGAAATCGAGCTGATCTAGCAGGGGAGAACATTATCAGCACAGCAGGGGGGACTTAGCAGGGAGGTAACGCCCTCTCCTTCTAGATCAGTAAAAGGGCGGCGGATGCGTTGAAATGCGGAAAAAAGCCACAATCCTTTATAACGGATGCAACACTGACGTTTCACTTCTGTACGTCCCCCGGTTTTTATGCCCAAACTTGAAGGTATGAAAAGTGATTACCACCCCTCGTGTATTTTCCCTTATGGATTGGATTCCTATAAATGTGTTCTATGAAATTTTATACGATTTTGAATGCCTTTAAGTCGTCGCTTGTCATGGATCCATCGGTTTTGAGTGGGCAGAACTTTTGTGCTTTTGTTCTATGTTGTTGGGATGTGCATTCTTCTGTATTAGGAGGAATACACACCTCCTCATCGTTGTATTTTGAAACCCCTCACTTCTTTCTGATGGTTAGGTCTATGGGGAGATGACAGAATTTATAAGTCTTGGGGGTGGGGACTAATATGGTATATTACTCTGATGTATAGCCAGTTTTTTCAGCCCAAGATATTGCTGAAAAAGCCACTTGGGTATTGGGAGGAATAACACCTTACTCATGTTGTGATACTTTTGAACCCACTCACTCCTTTCTGATGGTTATGTCTATGGGAGTGAAGATTATACTAGTCCTTGGGGTTGTGGGGGACTATATGGGTATATACTCGAGTATAGCCAATGTTTTAGCCAAAGATTTGCTTGTAAATAGCCACCCTTGGGTTTGGGAGGAATACACACCTCACTCATGTTTACTTTGAACCAACTTCAATTCCTTTCTGATGGTTATGTCTATGGGGAGGTGGTGGAAGGCTCCTTTCACTTCATTTGGAAACCGAGATCCTTATTCTTTGTAGCAAGAGTGCAAGAAGCATTGCCAAGAAGATACAACACTGAGATTGTTTACTTTGCTATACCACAGAAACATTTTCTTTGTTCCATTACCTGGCTTCTCATTGTTACTGTTCCGGATTATTCATTACACTGGAGTCCCTTATCACATTATTATAATATGCATTGCCCTATGTTTTCTTGAACTTACTTTTTTTTCTCATGATCCCCTGTTTTTGCTATTGAAACTTCACACGAACTGCAAATCATTTAATGAAAGACTGAAAAAATCTTGATGTGCGATTGAGTAGATTCTATATTGAATTTCTAGCCTACTAATATTGTTAGTATTGACTATATATGACAGAATTATTACTAGCTCTGGTGGGGTGTGGGGGTGGGGACTAATACCGTATATACTCGGTATAGCCGAGTTTTTGCAAAAAGATTCTGAAAAAGCCACCCTTGCTATAGAGTCAGAGTCGGGTCCACTTACCTATCTGGTGTGTTCGTGTCTCCTTTGCAGATGGGTGCACTCTGTTAATTGGTTCTGATGTTTATTCAATATTCTATCGAGATTCAGTGTGTGAAATGTAACACACAATCCATCTAGTGGACTATTTATTAAATTTACTGGCCAGATGGATTTCAATTAGAAAACACACTACTTAGATCAAAATTGAAATAAGTTCTTCCATGTTGTTGTCCAATATATAATATAAAGACTTTCTAAATGGAAACTTATTTCATGTTTGAAAACCATCTGTAATACAATAAACCTGTTTTCTTCAATGTATTGAGGGTTGAGGCACCCTGTTTGATTATTTAGGGCATTGTTTGATTTTCTATATTTTTCTCATTTGGAAACTCCATGACTTTGCATTTACACCGGCTTTTTATATGGTCAGAAGTTTTCTCGTTTTTGTAGATAAAATTAGGTCCTTGGCTTATATTCGTTGTGTTATTCTCAAGTATATACGTATATGTGGTGTTATAACCGGACCAGGTTGAATGAAGAAATATATTAAACATTAATGTACTATAACATCTAATAACATGTTGTTTTGTCATTGTAGCCTATTGCTGTGAGATCGGCCAATGATCAGCTATGTTTCTTAGAGGAGCTTCATCGATCTTGTTTGCCGGGGTAGATTCTAAGGTTAAGAGTCAGCCACCAGCTTTTGAACATTATAGATAGAAGGATTTATCAAATTCTCCATCTCCGGGAACTGTGACTTCAGACCTCAAACGCAAGGACAGTCCTAGGGAGAGCTTGAGGTGTGCACAGATGGGTGGCCTAGTGTGAGCATGACCTGTCGGATCCTCGGCTTTTATCTTAAATATGGCCCATGCTTGTGTCTTTCAATCAGTAAGGTACGTTCCCACATAGGCATCAGTGTTTGGGGCCGAACGATTTCAATCGCAGCGCTCCATTGCAGCTGTTGCCAGTTCTTTGCCTAAGAACCGCCCTTTGCCCAATAGGAGGAGGAGAAGGTTAGGAGTGAAGTGCCGTTAATATGTCTTCATACTTGGTTAAACCGCACGCGCGCTATGGTTTTGTGGCTAGTGATGGCGACTGCCCGCAGTTCGGACCTTGGAAATTCGGCCGGAACAGTTCGCTGCCAATAGTTTGTTCGTCTCTTTCGCCAGCGGACAGTCGGGTGTTGACCGCTGTTGCGCGGAAGGCCTTATTCTTCCTCTTGTGGGTCTATAGAGCGATATCCGCGCAGGAGAATATTTCACTGAGACGGGTTAGAGAACCCGTCTTTCAGTGATTAAAAACCGGCTCGCAAACCCGGATTTGTGCGTCGTCTTGACTGCGTTCCATGTGCGGGGATGGGACGTATGAGTTCCATCGGGTTTTAGTATTCAAATCCCCGCACAAAATAGTGCGTATAGTGTCTAGAGCCCTTAAGCTGTGTATACATTTTTCAGCTCGATTTTTTTAACAGTTGAGCCTATCGAGCGACGGTGCATTCACGTCATCGATTGGTGTTCGCATCTGTCAAAAATGCAGCAGTGCCCTTCTTCGTGGTATCGATTTGACATGTTGGAAAACTCTGTTTCGATTCCCATTCCATCCACGTATCGACAAGTGCAGCACAAGGCTGTGGTCTACATTTTTTCGGGCAGCTCGATTCAGTCGTGATGACATCATCAGCGTGGTTCAGGCTTCTTTCAATCTAGGTGTGTGCCCGGCTTTTTGACATTAAGAAGCGATTCCTCGCATGCGTTAAGCATAATAAGATTTTAGTGGTCGTTCACAGCAGTCAGGAAATAAATACTTAAACTATTACATTTTTGAGCTCCCCTTGTGGTAAATACTGGGTTAACAACTAAATTAGGATTATTTTACTACCTTTTCCATTTTTATTTGTTGCTGTATGTGAAGAAGAGATAGGAAAATAATATCTGCAGATGTGAGGAGTGTGACCTGTAGTTATCGTGCAATAAAGGATTGTGAACCCTTTGGATAAAACGTAAGACTATTCTGTTCAGCCAACGAAGCTCCACAGAGATTTTGTGATGCAAAGCAATGAATTAAAGCATACAAGTCATTCACAACAAAATGGCTTAACAGAACAATTACGCCGTTTGGGTGGCCATTGAGTTCTCTGACCTCAATCCCATTGTTGATAATGCTTGTGGCATGATCTTAAGAGATGGATTCATCACCAGACATCCCAAGAATTTTGCTTACACTTGAAACAGTTTTGAGAAGGGAGTGATCAATAATTACTCCGATGTTGTGCTAGGTCTTGATCTGCAATACAGGAAACGTTTGGTTGAGGTTATTTGTGCAAGGAGGGTCAAGCATTATTAAGTCCAAAGGTTTTACTTACTTTTTCCACTGCACAATGTTACTGTTAGTTCATATATAAAATAATGTAATTTTGTGTGTAGTGTAGTGTTTTTCTATTTGTGACTCAGATGAAGTCAGAGCATTATTTATGCAAATTCATGAAAACTCATGGAATCCAATGGGTCACATACATTTTTTGTAATGTAGTTTATTTGAATGTTCGGGGGGGGGGGCACGTTTTTTTAAAGATAATTAAATAACTTTTTTTTTCTATATGGGATGGGGGGGTGCTGGTAGGAAAATACCATGGTGCTGTATTCCAGGGTAGGTGGTCAAAGTTGCATCTGTTATCTAGTGGGGTCGGGTGGTTTTGTGGCCGAACATCGAATGTATTGTCCAGTGGGTGTGGATCAAGAACATGCAAGGTCCGCCACACACAACCAAGGGGCGTACGTTCGGCCATCACTGTCAAGCTTTACCTTTTTTATTATTATACGATTTCTCTTCTCCTATTACATTTCGACTCTGATTGTTTCTTCTCTCCCCACAGATCACTCATCTTTGCTCCAAGCGCCACAACTAAATATTGCAGGTAGGTCTTTCCCCGGGATATACGAGGCTTGTTTGATTATCGCAGCAGACAGACCAAGCCGCTCGCATTGGGATGACGTGAAAAACAATGTCAGTGGCTGGTTTACAGTTCAGGCCGCGGCAGATCTTGTTGAGACATCGTTGAATGTATCACAACGCATCTTTTATAATGATTGTGAATCTGAACACTGCTACTGTGTGCGAGCTGTGCTTATATATTATTATTTAAAATCCAGAAATGGTAACAAGATGCCCCTGGAAAGTGAGCCCTTCCCGGCGGTTTTGTATATAGCTGCTGAAAAAGACGGTTGTATGATAAACTCGGGGTCTTTGGGTTGGTGCTTGTTCCATTCCGTTGGTACAGTGGTGTCTAGGGTTGGTGATTGTAGAGCCACTGTTGTAAAAAGGGATTGGTGATTCACAGGAAAGGTTTCCGGCACGGAAACTCATTGATTAGAACTTTCTTGACCACTGAACTGTATGAACCGACCGCCAATCAGGGAAATTTTAAATCACTCAATCAGTTTTCAATTGATCATGTCTTTCTTTCAGTTCGTTCCTAGAAGAATCTTTTATGACTTGAAATCTCTACTGCCAACCGTTTGCTGATAAGAACAAACCCTTTGTGTACTTTAGATCTGTTGATGTTAAGCCCCCATTAACAATACAATTACCATGCATTTTTTGTACAATCACTTTTCTTCTACCAAAACCATTTGTAATATGAGGAGCTTCTACCCTTCAATCACTATTGTATTCTATCAGGGGGACCCTGGCACTTACATTAGCAGTGATATTATATATTCCAATCACTATGTTTCTATCAGGGAGGACCCGGCATACATATGCATGTGATATATACCTTCCAATATATTATTATTATCAGGGAGGCCAGCACTCATAGCAGTGATATATACCTTCCAATCACTATGTATTCGTATCGGGAAGACCCCGACACTACATAGCAGGATATAAACTTCTCATCACTGTGTATCTCTCAGGAGGGACCCAGCACTACATAGCAGTGATATATACTTCCAATCACTGTGTATTTCTATCAGAGGACACCGGCACTACATAGCAGTGATATTATCTTTCCATCCATATGTATTCTATCAGGGTGGTCACTATACTACATAGTTGTTGGTAGATCTGATGGAAATTGTATGGAGGACATCTAAAGGTGTATGGGGGGCTTTAGGACTACACTGCATCTTTGCAAAAATGCTCTAAACTGCTTAAAGTGGACCTATCCACCAGAAATCTATGGTTTTATGAATGGCACTAGAAGTGTGATTATAGGGAGGAATGCAGTGAAAAAAACTCAAAAAAAGTACCTGTAATGGACCATTTTATAAGATAACCCTTCACTTCTGGTTCGCTGAAGGCAACACATGGAAACTGGGGGTGCAATTTGCATATGTGGCTGGGGGCCACTTGGGAGCGTTCAGTGATCTTCTGATGGGAATTTTGAAAGCAGTTCACTGGCTTCCGTGACGTCCTGCCTATTTCTGCCTAAAATGAACCAGGAAGTGAGAAGAGCTGTGGGATTATCTGATTTAAATGCTCCTTCACAGGTAAGTTGTTTTTTTCACGCATTCCTCCCTATTATCGTCACTTCTAGTGTCAGTTCATGAAAACATAGATTTCTGGTGGTAGGTCCGCTTTAAGCTATAGACGCCCTTCAATTTATTTTAAATGAGGGTTCCTCATTCTAAAACACCCAATTGCACCCACTGAAAATAAATTGGGACAAGCCATAGACGTGACTATTCCATTTTTATCACGTGTTTCAAAGACGCAGGGGAGTCTAGGCTTAGGGGTTAGATAATGCAGAATGTCCTTCAGTCATTTCAGTCGAGCCGACTGAAGAAATATGCTGAAGGTAAAGGTAGCCATAGACGGGGCGATTATTTGCGATTTTGATTATGCGCAATAAAAATAAAATCTGATCATTTTATATGCCACACCAGTGTTATTAGATTCACATTTCCTTTTTTTTTTCAAGTGTCATTACGCTTTCTGCCCACAGGAGGGCGCCTGGAAAACCAAAAAACAACATATAATATCAACTGTCGAATGAAAGTTACCAACATATCTGATTCGATCAATTTAATGTCGATCACTTGTGGTCAATTGAACTAGGTGGGCAGTAATAATTCCTGTCTGACTGACCACAAAATCAATATTTGAAGTCGAACCCGTGTATGGCTACCTAGGGTGGAGTTAAGTGATAGAATGTGAGATTGTATCTCAATGGACGCCCTGTGTTTTCAATGGTATAATTTATGGTAAAAATGTGCTGTCAAATAAAAAAGCATCTACTTATAACCCTCCTCCCACCCCCAACTAACCCCCCCCCCCCCATCTATAGAAAAGCCATGCATGCTCAGTAGAGATGGTCAAAAAAAATTCAAAAATTGGACCATTTCGACAGTTCGAGTTAATTGTAAGCCCCTGAACATGGTATCAGTAAACATATTGCTGGAGAAGTAGGAGAAGGTTGGGGGGTATACTACAAAAACAAAGTATGTCTCTAACACAAATAGTTTTTTAACAATGAAGTTTGTCAAGACAAAATTTCGAAAATCGGAATTTCGACTTTAACTTTGAACTAATTATGCAAAAACACACGTGTTAGAGCAAAAACTAATTTTTCCAAATGTTCCCCCAACCCTTCTCTACATTCTCCAGCAATTTTGGGTAATGATACCAATTTTCAGGGGCTCTTGCAATCAGCTCACAAATTTAGCAAGTCGAAAATTCACCATCTCTATGCTTCAGTACATTAATGGTTTTAAAAAGTTACACACCCCTTTTACAATGATAGTGTGGGGGGGGGGGGGGGGGGTATATCTATCATTTCAAAACTCTTTCCAACTTAGTTGACCTGGTAAAACCTGCTAGAAAAAAACTACAATTGGCAATAAGCAGGTTTGCCTGAGTATCCACAGTTTTCCACCAATACTTTCTGGTAGAACTTTGATGTCATTCCATGATTCAGTTTGTCATGGGTCAGAGTCTCTCAGCACGGGGCATTATTTGCCAATTTTTGTCCACTCTTCCTTACAAAGAGCTCCCAAATCTGTCCTATTGAGCAGCCATCTCTGTGCCACAGCCTTTTCAGGTTTCCCACAGATTTTCTTTTGGATCTAGGTCTGGGCTCTGGCTGGCCTTTCCCAACTTCCATTTACTTCTGGAAGACATTCTTATGTTGCTTTAGTGTATGCTTGGGTCATGTTCAGGTGTGAAAAATGTAATTTTTCTATCACTTCACTACATCAGTGACGTTCCCAATACTTCCTTGCAGGCCCCCCAACCTTTGTATTGAAGGATCCAAACCCCCCTCTTTATTTCCAACACAGGGTAAAAATGAAGGCAGCCCCCCCTGGAATACCCCCCCCCCCACCGGGTGCCCACCCACTAGTTTGGGAACCACTGATCTACATGATGAACATATCCTTTCATGACAGGGGTGTGTACACTTTTTCTATCTACTGTGTGTACCATTCACCAGCAAGATGTCAGCTAGTGGAACATTCTAAGTTATGTCTCGCCTATTCCCATCCTTATGTCTTCATATTATTGTAACTGATGTGAATAAATGTATATTTTATGGTGTGATTTGTTCAATAAGTATGTCACCATCTAATAAAGAGGACCTGTCTCAAGATTATTTGGAAATATACGTTCTGTATATTTGAAATATTGGCTGTGTTGAGTAGGAATGGAGGGTCAGAGTACTGTATTGTAGGCGACCCTGTTACCCTCTTACACTTTGGTGTTAAGGCCCCCATACACGTGTCGGATTCCCACCGGATTCCGGCACGATCGATTCCGGGCGCGTGCACGCGAAACGATCGTGCCGGAATCGCATGCAGCCCACCTTGTCCAATCGATCAGGTCCGATTATTCAGGGGCTCAGAATCAGATCCGACGGAGAACCAACATGTTGGTTCCATCAGATTGATTCTGCCCAGATCAGGGGGAGTTGCCATTTGTGAGGTGGACAATCGGACACGGAATCGTCCCGGAATCCGTTGGACAAGGTGGTATGCTGCGATGGATACTCTTAATTGGCCGATTGATCACTCCTGCGATTCCCGGCAGAATCGCCGGAATCGATCGGGTGAGTGATCAATTGGCCATGGAATCCGACACGTGTATGGCTAGCTTTAGTTATTGGCGGCCATTCGCAAGTTTCAACACTGGATTCTATTAAAAAAATTTAATCTATAAAAAAAAAGGGGGAAAATTTATTACAGTTTTATAAATATGTCTATTTAACATTGATTGGGAATTCTTGTTCCTAAAACAGCAGGAAGTGCCCACTAAAACTACCTTAGGGGCTCTCTCTTTTTTATAGAGGAATCCACTGCCAGGATCTAAGCAGTGGCGTAGGAACCACAATAGCAGCCATAGCGGCCCCTAGGGGTCCCATAGCCACAAGGGGGCCCACTGATCCTGGCTGCCTGTCCTTACTTTTTTTTGGGGGGGGGGGGGGGGGGGACCACCAGGACTTACTGATGGGCCTGGGCAGGAGCCAAAGCAGGTGCAATGGGACTACATTTTCACCTGTGTATGAATATGGCTCTTTGTTCCGGACATTTCACTCTTAATGTGCGGGTTTGGGGAAGGGTAGCAAAAAAATATGATTTGGAGCCCGCGCTATTTTTTAGCTAAGTCCCTGGATCCAAGTAAACATTTAATATCTCCACCTGGCCTTGCAACCAGTATAACCAGAGCACATACACATTACCTGCCTTACTATCTCAACATGCTGAAGATCATGCTGCTGCAGGGAACCTCGAACGGCTCCAATATTGAGCTGTGTGTTCCCTGCTTAAAGGTAGGCATACCCTTAGGCAGATTCCTGCCTGATTTTTCAGTTTGCTGTTGCACGGCCGAAAATGGGGACAGCAGTCCACCGCCAAAGTAATGTTTGTATATTGTTACCACTAACACCTTACGAAAAATGGCCAACATCCCAAATTCAGATCAAAAGATGCAGGGTTGGATGAGAAACCGGTCACGAAGTCTAGGGGCCAGTACCTCATCCAGTTTTTTTCCCAACCTTACGGCAGGGACAAGGGGACTTTCAGAGAGGCCACTCTGGCTTTTTACACATAAAAAGTGGGATTATGTAATCAAATGTACAGTAAACAAAATCAAGACTATCTAAAATTAAAGGTAACAAATAATGAATAGGTTTCTAAGGTAAATGGATAAGAATATCCCGGTGTAGCATTAAAAAGATGGGATAGATCAAAGTCCAAAAAATGGATAAAAAGATCTTTATTGTTAATCCAGGGCGGATTGATGGATGGCAGGGCTGTCAATTACTCCACTGAATCGGCTGTTATCATGTTCATGTAAGACAGGAAAGGTCTCTACAACCTCGACGTACGTTTCAGGGATAATATTTTTCTTCAGGAGGTGTGGTTAATTCAGCTTGTTGTTTATTAGTGGACATCGCACCCAGGAGCAGGAGGCACGGGGGCCACTGTCTGTGACTGTACGTTAGTAATGTGTTCTAAGTGGCAGCGGTAACCTAAGGTGTAGGACTTGGCTTCAGATCGGTAATCTTTTTAGGTCGTAGTGGCTCCCAGGGGTCCTCCAAAGGGTGCCCGCCAATACATCATCACGCTGCAGTTGGTTCCCCTTATCTATCAAGGGAGAATCTTAACGTGTATGCCTACCTTTACCCAGTGTTATAGGTTCACAGATGATTGGTTTTTTTTTATGTGTGTCATTACCACTTTCTGTCACAAGAGGGTGCCTGGAAACCAACTAACGACAGTACCAATGTTCGGAGATTTCATTACTATAAGTCGAGAAGCTGATGTTTGAACCCTTAAGGAATATAAAATTGATCTTGTTTGCCTCTAAGTAGTGGCGACACTAGCCTGGTGCTATTTCACCCCCACAGATCCCTGTCGCCCCAAAGCTCGACAGAGAACGGACATGTCCATAAATCTCGAGCCGATGCCAATAGTTTGAATGGGGACCGCCACCCCCGTTCAAATTAACGGCTGGCACACAAAGGGTGCCCACTGATACTCTGAGCGACTGGGTTCATGCTGCACTCCACCGCTCATCTGTCGGTCCCCACTCACTATGTGTGTGAGGGGCCTTTAGTTACCATCACCCAAGTACCGATCCTTGGCTTCTGTCTACTCTTCATATTGACGCACAATTTGATGCCTGCATGTCCAATTCATTGTACTGCAGCACACCATATACGCCACCAAGTGGAGTCTAGTGACGGCCGAACATTGGCCAAGACCATTTACAAACCGGCCGACAGAACGCCTGCACATACCACGCAATACCAATAAAAATGGTGTCAAAAGGGTGCAAGCAATGGGTAAGAAGTAATTGGGACCTCTGTACTCTTTCAGTAGGGTGTAGAGGGGGTTTCTCTTGTTAATAAACCACCACCCCCACATGGCATGG
>CM070033.1:5303985-5314779 GCA_036250615.1 Ptychadena robeensis | reverse complement strand
CAGAACACACCAACAGGTAGAGATAAAGTTTTGAGAAACGTAAAGCATGCTTAGGCTACAAAAAGATTCCAACGCCTTGAACATCCCACGGAGCACTGTTCAGAGCGATCATTCATAGATGGAAGGAGTAGGCACAACTGTAAACCTACCAAGACAAGGCCGTCCACCGTCCACTCCAGCCGAACAAGGAGAGCGCTGATCAGAAATGCCCCACCAGCCCATGGTGACTCGGGAACGAGCTTCATAGATCTACAGCTCAGGTGGGGGAATCTGTCCATAGGATAACTTTAGTCGTGCACGGCACAAAAGTTGGCCTTTATGGAAGAGTGGGCGAGAGAAAGCCATTGTCACCAAGAAAAGCAGAAGAAGTCCCGTTGTCAGTTTGCCACAAGCCATGTGGTGGACGCAGCAACATGTGGAAGAAGTGGCTCTGGTCAACATGACAACCAACATGGAACTTTTTGGCCAAAATACAAAACGCTATATGTGGCGAAACTAACACTGCACATCACGCTGAACACGCCATCCCCACTGTGAAATATGGTGGTGGCAGCACATAGCTCTGGGGTGCTTCTCTTCAGCAGGGACAGGGAAGCTGGTCAGAGGTGATGGGAATGGATGGAGCCAATACAGAGCAATTTTGGAAGAAAACCTCTTTGGAGTCTGCAAAGACTTGAGACGGGGCGGTCCAGATCTAAATCCAATCGAACAATGTCGTGCAAATCTGAAAACTGCTGTTTACAAACGCTGTCCATCTAATCTGACTGAGCTGGAGCTGTTTTGCAAAGAAGAATGGGCAATTCCAGTCTCTAGTGCAGAGCTGGTGGAGACATTCCCTCAAAGACTGGCAGCTGGAATTGCAGCCAAATAGGTGCTTCTACAAAGTATTGACTAGGGGGCTGAATAATTACGCTGCACACACCCCACTTTGCAGTTGTTTATTTGTAAAAATTTTGGGAATCATGTATGATTTTTCTCTTCCACTTCTCACTGTCACCACTTTGTATTGGTCTTATACGTGGAATTCCAATAACATTGAGTCATGTTTGTGGCTGTAATGTGACAACATTGGAAAAGCTCAAGGGGGCCGAATAGTTTTTGCAGCCACTGTAAACTGATTCATATAGTTAAAACATGGCAGACCACTGGTCATCATAATACAATTCTATTCCACTCTATCATAGAGTCAGGCAAATAAACGATTACTCTCTGATCATTAATGACTGCAAAAGCAACCAATAACTCTACAGGGCCCATTTTACCCATGAAGCCATTATGGAACCCTGCCTAATCCTCATTATGGACCTGCCTAACTCCTCATTATGGACCATGCCTACTCCTCAGTATGGACCATGCCTAACTCATCAGTATGGACCGCTGCCTAACTCCTCAGTATGGACCATGCCTCTCCTCAGTATGACCATGCCTAACTCCTCAGTATGGACCCTCTGCCTCAACTCCTCAGTATGGATCCTGCCTAACTCCTCAGTATGGACCCTGCCTAACTCCTCATATGGACCCTCTGCCTAACGTCCTCATTATGGACCTGCCTAACTCCTCAGTATGGACCCTGCCTAACTCCTCAGTATGGACCCCTGCATAATCCTCGTAAGTGGACCTGCCTAACTCCGTCATATGGACCCTGCCTACTCCTCAGTATGACCCTGCCTAACTCCTCAGTATGGACCCTGCCTACTCCTCATATGGACCCTGCCTACCAACTCCTCAGTATGGACCCCTGCCTAACTCCTCAGTATGGACCCTGCCTAACTCCTCAGCCTCTAGTATGGACCCTGCCTAACCTCCTCAGTATGGACCCTGCCTAACTCCTCATATTGACCCTGCCTAACTCCTCAGTATGACCTGCCTAACTCCAGTATGGACCCTGCCTAACTCCTCAGTAAATGGACCCTGCCTAACTCCTCAGTATGGACCATCCTAACTTCTCATTATGGACTGCATAACTCCTCATATGACCATGCCTAACTCCTCGTATGGACCATGCCTAAACCTCCTAAGTATGGTTACTTCTATATGACACTTTAACATCCTAAGTATGACCATGCTAACTCCTCATATGGACCATGCCTAACTCTCAGTATGGAACCATTCTAACTCCTCATGTATTGACCATGCCTAACTCCTCATATGACACTGCCTAACTCCTCATATAAAGACCCTGCCTAACTCCTCAGTATGGACCCTGCCTAACGTCCTCAGTATGGACCTGCCTAACTCCTCAGTATGGAACCCTGCTACTCCTCATATGACCCTGCCTAACTCATATCTACATTAGTATGGACCCTGCCTAACTCTCATTATGGACCCTGCCTAACTTCCTCAGTATGGACATGCCTATACTCCTCAGTATGGACCATGCCTAACTCCTCAGTATGAACCTTGCCTGAGTCCTCCCACCAACATGTAAACCTGCACACGTTGCCCCAGAGGTTTATTTACAGAGGAAACGTCAAAAAAATATAATAAGTAGTCTCAGAGGTTTGCAGACACTTGCAAGGCTAACCTTCTACTTACCGGAGATTGTTTCATTACCTGACAAACCGCTTTCCTGTGCATACAGGGAACATGGATAGTCTCCTGCATGTAACCTGGGAAAGTTTTCAACTGAAATTTTGACTTTTTTATCTAAACACAGAAAAGATTTCCGGTTTCATTTACAAAGGCTTCCGAGGAGAGGATTACACCACAACTTCTACCAGATACAATTACAACACTCATGTTGGGTTTAGTCAAGCTATAAGACCATTGGTGGCACACTCGCTGATATGGAGGGCACAATGCCACACATACAATCGATTCAGAACCCCCCCCCCCCCCCCCCGACATATCTCAGTCAGTGGTGGACCATATCCTGACAGGCATTCAAAACTGACAAGCAAACCCACAACAAAAAACACCCTCCCTCCTGCCCCTGGGTGCAGCGCTCATATATAACCTGGTTTCCCCGATCAACATTGAACAATTTATTACTGATTAGGAGCCAATTTGATTTGGAAGCTGGTCAGTGTTTGACACTTCACAGTGAGTTACTATGCCCTAATGCATTAATATTTTAGGTCAGTTGGGGGCAGCATGTGGATGATCCATGGGGGGGTGGGCTCCGAACAACACCATCAGGCCCTTTCTAGAATGCAGGGGGCCCTAATGCAAAGTTTATTGCATGAGGTTCCGTGATGCTGAGTTGTCGCCCGATTTGTTAAGACGTTGGGGGGGGTTATAGTTATCGCTCGGCTTTATTGATTTGTTGAGCTAAGAGAAGGATAGGGGTGTACTTCCTGTCCTAGAGTGACCTCACTTCTTCACTCCAGAAGTACAGTATTCATTAGTTTGTTACCCTGGCCCATGTTATGTGATTTAAGCCACCCCGTAACTTTTAGTATCACTCCATACAATTTCCATTAGATCTACCAACAACTATCCAGTATAGTGGGCCTCTCTGAGAGAATACATATGATTGGAAGGTATATATCACTTGCTATTTAGTGTTGGGGTCCTCCCTGATAGAATTGCATAGTGATTGGAAGGTATATATCACTGCTTATATCGTGGTCCTCCTGATAGAATACATATGATTGGAAGTATATATCACGCTTATGTAGTGCCGGGTCCTCCTGATAGAATACTATGTTTTTGGAAGGTATATACCACTGCATATAGTGCGGGTCCTCCTTATAGAATCATGTGATTGAAGTGTATATATCACTGCTATGTAGTGCCGGGTCCTCCTCTGTAGAATACATAGTGATTTGGAAGGTGTATATCACTGCTATGTGTGCCGGTCTCCCTGATAATACATAGTGTTTTGGAAGGTATAATCCTGCGATGTAGTGGCGGGTCCTCTTGATATAATACATAGTGATTGAAATATATATCACTGCTATGTATTACCGTGTCGTCTCCCTGATAGAATACATAGTGATTGGAAGGTTTAAAGAAATTTTCCTCATATTACATGGTTTTGGTAGTAGTAAATTATGTTGTACAGAAATTGTATGGTAAGATTTTAAGGTGTATGTGGGTCCTTTACTGTTGAAGATGAATTTAACAAGAGAGTTCAGTCAACTATGAAGCTGGCCATACATAGATCTTCTGTCAGATTCTTTAAGCTTAGCCATACACGGCACTGATTCCACTGGCTGATCGATTCATCACATCCATCGATTCCGGCGATTTCCGCGGGATCCAATGAATGGCACAGAGTGATCAGAAGGAGGGGACAATGAATGGCACAGAGTGATCAGAATAAGACCCCTGAATGAATGAATGGCACAGAGTGATCAGAAAATTCCCCCTGAAAAAAAGACCTAGGGCATATTTTGGAATTTCAAAAAATAGAAGACAGTGCCTTATCATCGGGGAAACACGGTATATTAATTTTAGGTGCAACAATAAAGTATAAAATAAACCACAAGATGTAGATGCTTTAGCTACTCAGGCTTCAGATTGCTTTTTTACTAATTATTTTCCCGGGGGCAGCATTCACCTGTGTACACGAACATGGGGACTAACTGGGCTGCTGACAGTTGGCAGCTGCAAGCCCCTCGGAGGAGGGGTTATAACTTTCGGGGTAGGCCTTATTGTCGGGGGAAACACGGTATCTGTGGAGGCTTGTGAAGGGATCATGATTAACCTCCCTAGTGGTCAGCCCCTACCGCTATGGAATACATAGTACTCTGCTTAAATTTCACGCCCTCCGCCCCTGTCCACGTCACTATCAATGACGCTGGCGATGTGGCCTGGGAAACCGAGGTCTAAGGTAGTGTGTTCAGAGAATAGGTACTGCTAGTGTATAGGCAGGAGTGCACATAAGCAGTACGCTGGTACGCAAAATCATCTAAAACCTAGCTCTGCAGACCTTTCTTTTCCTAAGCGCATCTGCGGACTACAGGAGGAGAGGGGAGAGATGCATGGAGCCTTCCTGATGAGAAGGAAGCCATGTGTGTGTTGTGCTCTGACGGAAAGTGCTCTCTAGTGACACCGGGTGGCTGAAACTGATACGGCAGATTGAGTTGAGATTACAGCTATATTGTTAAACGTATACAATTTATGTCACTTGGATAACACAGGGAAACTTTAATAACTATGAAAGGTTGCAGTTAGGAGGGCGACATTGGGAATGTTAATTAACAATCATAAAAATAAAGATTGGACTTAAGGGTGTTGGAGATCTGGGGAATGAAAGTCAGAGTAGGCATATGTAAGGGTAAAATCTGACAAGAGAAAAGTTGCACTACTGAGATGATACTGAGATCTGGGGGTTCAAACGGTGTTGTACTGTGAAAGTTACATGTGACCCAAAGCCAGCTGGTGACCTGAGGATGGAGACAGCTAATCGGAGGATCAATCAGGAACAGGGAGGTCCATCTGCAGCAGAGTCTACCATGCAGGAGGCTGACGCAGAGGACAGCGAGGGAGACAGTGAGGAAGACCACCCTACATATGGGTCGAGTACCAAACACCATCTCCTGGTACTCACTTGAGGAACTCACAAAAAAGTTTTTGTGCACCCCTGTGTATAGACATGCTAAGGTTTAAGCCCTACAGCCAAGACCTCCCTCCTGGCACTGGCCTATTGGCTGGAGGAATATAGAGTGAATACTGCATGGTCCAGTCCTGCCTACTCTGTTGGAACATGCCGTAGAGTCACTTGATCTCTGAATGGCTGTGTCCGATTTTTCCTTTATTTTCTCTCCAAAGCGTTGGGTGCGTCTTATGGTCCGATGCGTCTTATAGGAACAGGGTAGCATAGGAAGCTGCATTGCTGAACCAGGAAATAAGTACCTTGTAGATACATGTACGGGGTCATGCTATACAATATTATCTGCTCTACCTGCTATAATTATTGTTGACAAATCCAGGTCCAATATTGTAGGAGACGTTAAGATTTCCTTTCCACGAGCTGGGTGGGGTTGATCCTCCCATTAACCTGAATAAAAAAAATAACATTTGTAATAAAGCTATAATGAGCAGAAAGTCACCATTATAATACAGCCAAGAACATAACTGTCATATATACTGACCATTACAGGTGGACACTGCATACTGCCAGACTAATGAACTAAAAAAAAAAAGTAAAGGGGATCTAACACACAACAGGTCACTTTCCATTATTATAATTGGGGAGATCACTGCTCAAAAATAAAAATAAAAATTCTGACAGCAGGAGGAGTTATGGTTCAGACATTGTTCCTCCCACTGTGTGACGTGCCGAGGCACGGCATCATACAGCTGCAAGGGCACCTGGGACATCTGCCGCTGTGTGACATTACGCCTGCCCTGTCCGCAGGATTGTGCTGTCAGTGTCACATCTGCATCCCACCCCACCCCCCCACCGACAGTGATAAGAGGTGCACCTCCAGAGACAAGCGTCGCTCTCCACCCACTGGATCCGCATCATTCAACACTGCAACCACAACCCTCCCCCCGAGTGCTCCAACAGTGGAGAGAGACGATAGTCTACGGAGGAGTGCTGTGGGGGGGATGCGGTCACTTGCCCAGGGTACTGATTGGCCTAGGACCGCCCCTGCTGAGGGGGTTGGCTCTAGAGGGTCTGAAGAATGGGCGGAAGTGGCTTCAATTCGCCAGAACTAAACATGCTGGCACCAGGAATGAAAAAGCGAGGATTTATTCTGAGTTTTTCCTGTTTTTTTTTAGATGTAAACTGCTGACAGGTGAGTAATATGTCTATTTAATGTATGTGTCTTATTTTGTGTTTAGAATACACAAACGGATCAGGGGATCCGAATTAATAAAAAAATATTCACTGTGAACCCAACACAGAGGGCCGGACATACCATAAAAGGAAGACTAATGATGCCACTTTTCTAAGATACATCTGGAATGGTATTGATCACAAATATCTTGGTGTTGTGGAGGTTTATTACAGAGAAAGTCTAACCAGCACCCCTACCCGCCCGGGAGGATTGCTCGGGGTTGTAGTGGCCACTAAGCCAGGGCGCCGATTTACGTAGGACCGCCCACGACTGCTGTGACTGACCTTGATTTGCTTTGTTAGGACCACTTACTTGAGGATCTTCTCTGCATCATGGTAGCCAATAGGGTGCACAGGAATGTTGGGAAGTCCTACACCTTCATCTGCGTTGTATCTATACATAAACTCTGCGCAAAAGGAAATATATATAAAAAAAAATTCTTATGGAAATCACATATCCTTATACCATTTTAAAAGCTCACTTGTGTAGAAGTCACCCCCCCTCTGTTCCCTATCCTATTTGATTGTAAGCTCTATAGGGCCGGGTCCTCTACTCCTCCTATATCATAACCTGTACCTGTGCGTTATATTGTGCTGTATCTCCACTCTAATGTATTGTACAGCGCTGCGTAATATGTTGGTGCTATTTAAATAAATAATAATAAAAAATAGGAGGGGGTTGGGCAGCTTGGTGACTGGGGGTAGGGCAAAGACCTTCCTGCAGTGCGATGATCCAACCGAAGTTTGGAAGTTAAAGCAGAGTTAGAACAGTGGTTCCCAATCTGCGTTCAAATGGCGGTTACAGAGAAAGGCTAAAAGCTCAGCTACATGCTGCCCCCCTCCCCCCCACCATCCTCTCTCTCTGTAAAGCTGGCCAAACCGAGGGTCTCCATCCAAAGTATCGACCAGGAATCAGTTACGGTGGTGTGAATCGATCGCAGAGTGGAGACACACAAATCACAGAACGTTCGCCAATCGCTCGCCGATACGTGGCATCACCGTTATGGTTGTTCCACAATCGCAGGGGTATAGACTTATGTATGGCCATCTAAGGCTGTGTCCCCACATGGGCGTACTGCCTCGATTCCAATCGCTGCACGGAGACTGCAGGTGATCGCTAGCACTCAGCAATCTCCGGCTGTCTCCCACGATTAGAATGGTGGCACGGCACCTGCAGGCAGGAAGTGGGGGGTGGGACAGCACATCTTGCCCCACCCCGCCTGATCGCGGCCATAGAGAGTGAATGTGCGCTGTTAAAATGATACACAGGTGTGGAGTGTGGTCAGTTGTAATTCCCTTACTAACCTTTAGCTGGGTAACCTGGAGTTAGGGGGTCTCCGGCTCCATTCAGGTTCAGAACATTTCCCCTCTGGGCTGCACCACCAGGTAAGTTCCACCCCTCTGGATAGGGCTTTACTCCAGGAGCGCAGTAGTCAGCAGGGTCCGAAAACAAGATAAGCCCCTTGGCACCAGCCAACATGGCATTTTTTACCTGTAAGAAGGAATACAATTGTGGAATAGGCTGCCATACTTGAAAGAAGCTAGAAGGCCAATGCAAGGTACGTTGATGATGTTCAAAGCATATAATATACCCTCCTACAACCACAGCATGCTCCCACTCATTCCTCCATCTTGTCTTGGCCATCCAAATGGGTCCCTTGCCTCTGCTCCTCTTCCCGCTCTAAGAAGATTACGAGCAAAGACTTGTCAGCGTGGAATCGGCAGACAGGTGAGTTTCTTTGCATTAACAGTTAGGTTTCAAGGGTCACAAATGGAGGACTAAGGTGGGCCGTTGAAGAACACCCAAAGGGCCACATGTGGCCCCCAGGCCGCAGGTTGGGCAACTGGGGCATAGGGTCTACCTTCTATAAGATGTTCCTTTACCTGTAATAATCACCAAAACAACCAATCCAACAGGAAAGCCACACATTACCAGAGTTTTAGTATTGACAAACAAGAAACAGGGTATTGCAATTATGAGGCTTTGTGTTGTTCTAGGTTTCTCAAAGTTAGCAAGTGGAAACATTTTACCATCTCTAGACTAGAAGTGGGGCCTGGGTTGGAAGGGAGAAGCCTGAGGATGGAAGCAGGTGCCGGTGCGTTTAAGGAGAACCCCGAGGAGAGGGAACAGAGCGTGCAGGTGGCTCACAGGCGAGACAACCTGCTTGTTCCTTAGCGAACGCTAACCAGGGTCAGTTCTAGCTGGGGACTTCCGCCACAGCCGCTGAATCAGTATCTCCTGAGGGGTTCTCAGATCCGGCGCAGATCTCAGAGAGCGTAGCTGGGGTTCCACATTCCTGGGCTCCGGAGGAAGCCACCAAGTGGAGAAACCGAGTCGCTAAGGCCTTTAGATTTGTGAGTACAATCGTTACTCCTGTTCATCATTTACAGAATAAAAGTTTACTTGTTGCATTGAACTCGGTGTCTGTGTCCTGTTCACTACCCCCAGTCCTTCCTCGTAACACAACCATATAACCCAGGAGTCCTCCAATCACAATAAAGCCCTCCAATTCCCCAGGAGCAACTACTATACAACTGAACAACATGCTGACTGGTCTTGTCCTCCCCCTTAGGAACCGCTGAGTGAGACGTTACAGCTGGTAGACCTCAGCAGATCATTAGCAGAAGTTATTAGTGAGGAAGGAATAACAACATCATGAAAGACGTGAGTTCAGAGTTGTCTAGGTCAGCTGGTGAGGCTTTTCACCTGGTGGAAATGACAAAAAAAGCCCTCTGAGATGCACATAAAGCATAGACTGGGGGGAGTAACGAAATAAATTACCTTCAGGTTTTCCATACATTCCAGGGATAATAGAATGGGTGGACTGGGAGTTGCCACTCTAGAGGTGAATATGCCGGATTAAGGCCGAGGCATCGTTTTTCTTTTAAAGCTGAGTGATCACTTATTAATGAGGAAACTCAAAAGCATGCTATTGCTTACCAGGCCATTGATCTGGAACCTTATACAATTATATCATTTATTTGTATAGCGCCAATATATTACACAGCGCTGTACATTAAATTAGAGTTGAGATGCTACACATGATTACACACTGGTACAGGTTATGACAAAAATGCAAAGTACACAATCTGTACACACAAGGATGGGGGCACACATTAACTACACACACTGTACACACAGGGATGAAGCACACATAGACTACACACATTGTACACACAGGGATGGTGGCACACATGGACTACACACACTGTACACATAGCGATGGAGCACACATGGACTACACACTGTACACACAGGGATGGGGCACACATGGACTACAGACACTGTACACACAGGGATGGGGACACACATGGACTACACACACTGTACACACAGGGATGGTCCATGTTGGCTCCCATCCCTATGTGTACAGTGTGTGTAGTCCGTGCATGCCCCCATCCCTGTGTGTAGATACATGTGTGGCCCCCCATCGTTTGTGTGGTAGTCCAATGTTATGTGCCCCCCCTCCCTGTCTGTACAGTGTGTGTGTGTAGTCCATGTGTGTCACACTCCTGTATGTGACAGTGTGTGTAGTCCATGTGTTGCCCCCAGCCCTGTGTGTACAGTGCGTGTAGCATGAAATGCCCCCATAGCTTTGTGGTACAGTGTTGTGCAGTCCATGTGTGTCCCATCCCTGTGTGTACCGTGTGTGTAGTCCATGTGTGCCCCATCCCTGTGTGTACAGTGTGTCTTGTCCATGTCTGCCCCATCCCTGTGTGTATAGCTGTGTGTATTCCATGTATACCATCCCATGTGTGTACAGTGTGTGTAGTCCATGTGTGTCCCCATCCCTGGTGTACAGGTGGTTGTAGTCCATGTGTGCCCCATCCCTGTGTGTACAGTGTGTGTAGTCATGTGTGCCCCCATCCCTGTGTGCACAGTGTATGTAGTTTATGTGTGCCCCTCCTCCCCTGTGTGTACAGTGTGTGTATTCCATGTTACCCCCATCCCTGTGTGTGTAGTTCATGGTGTGCCCCCATCCCTGTGTGTACAGTGGTGTGTAGTCCATGTGTGCCCCATCCCTGTGTGTACATTATGTGTAGTCCATGTGTGCCCCCAT
>CM070033.1:5245789-5261220 GCA_036250615.1 Ptychadena robeensis | reverse complement strand
GGGGGGGGGGGGACTCAACGGACAGTGTTAGCACACCAAGGGTGCATGGCCAATTTCGACCCAATGGGCCGATTTACCGCGCATGATGAAGTTATTATGCACAGTCGATCGAACCAAACATCGGATCACAATCTAAACGTGTATGGGGGGGCTTAAGTCATGTGTAACTAACATAGGAGAATCTTTTTGGGGAAAGCCAATTAAGCTACCAACATGTCATTGGAGTGTGGGAGGAAACCAGAGCACCCAGAGGAAACCTACACAGACACAGGGAGAACATGCAAACTCCTTGCAGATAGAGTCAAGACCAGGATTTGAACCTAGGACTCTAACGCCTGAGCCACCGTGCTGCCAATTTCAATGCAATCATAACGGCTCACCATCAACTACGGATGTTAAACTTAGAAAAGTCTGCATGCAATTCAGAAGCATACTTCAGAACATGTAATTATACCGCTATTATAGTCGGTTGGCTTGAAAAAGATTTAAAATAAACCAACACCTGTAACAGACAGTACTTACCCCCCATAACTGAAGATGCTGCTGGAATTCTTTTTCTCCATCAAACACTATTTGAATTTTGGCCTGAAAGACAGAAGGAACAGTCTTGTTAGTTGAAATTCAAAAGAAATGACCCATGTGACATCCAAAAGGCTGCAATGTTCTCTCTCAGAAATAATAATTTTCTGTATAGTACAGTTAAAAAACAAACATGTGGATTAACTTAAAGCGGACCTACCACCAGGAATCTATGTTTTCATGAATGGCACTAGAAGTGCCAATAATAGGGAGGAATGCAGTGAAAAAACCCAAAAACGTACCTGTAATGAGCAATTTAGTAATATAATCCAGCATTCCTGTTCACTTCCTGGTTAATGGGCTCAGCAAAACCCGGCAGCACATCACAACAACACGTGATTTTTCAGTGTAAATCCAACACAAGGTGGTGCAATATCGCGGGTGGCCACTGGGGGCGTTCAGTGATCTTCTATGGCAAAGCAGCTCACTGAAAAATCACATGTTGTTGTGACGTGCTGCCGGCTTCTGCTGACACCATGAACCAGGAAATGAAGACAAATGCCGGATTATATTCCTAAATTGCTCATTACAGGTAAGTTTTTGGGGTTTTTCACTGCATTCCTCCCTATTATTGGCACTTCTAGTGCCATTCATGAAAACATAGATTCCTGGTGGTAGGTCCGCTTTAATGGAAATATTGATACGCTATTGCAGTGACAAAACAGGAACGATGAACAGCTCATTCCCAGCAGTTACAGTGGCTTGCAAAAGTATTCGGACTTTTCCACATTTTGTCACATTACAGCCACAAATATGAATCAATGTTATTGGAATTCCACGTGAAAGATCAATACAAAGTGGTGACACGTGAGAAGTGGAAGGAAAATCATACATGATTCCAAACATTTTTTACAAATAAATAACTGCGGGGGTGGGGTGTGCAGCGTAATTATTCAGCCCCCTGAGTCAATACTTTGTAGAAGCACCTTTTGCTGTAATTCCAGCTGCCAGTCTTTTAGGGAATGTCTCCACCAGCTCTGCACATCTAGAGACTGAAATCCTCGCCCATTATTCTTTGCAAAACAGCTCCAGCTCAGTCAGATTAGATGGACAGCGTTTGTGAACAGCAGTTTTCAAATCTTGCCACAGATTCTCAGTTGGATTTAGATCTGGACTTTGACTGGGCCATTCTAACACATGGATATGTTTTGTGTATATATAGTATTTGTTTTGAACCAGAAGACGCACTTTTCACCACATTTTGGGGGTTAATAGTGCCTGCCTCTTAAGGTCCCAATCTGCGACCCCCGCGGTTGTCAGATGAGAGATGCGGCTGTCAGATAAGAGATGCGGCCACAGCCATAACCATCAGCTGTACTGTTTCTACCAGCAGAGCCCTGCTGATAGAAGCAGCACAGCAGAGACATACATGGAAGCGGCCAGCCGGCAGCTTCCATCTATGTCTACCCGTTAGCTACGATCACCGTTCTGTTCACAGCTGGCAAGAAGGGAGACTGACAGTGCAGATTTTTTTTCTACAACATCCAAATGTTGTTATCGTAGATGGGTGCTGAAGACTATAGCAGGGTACACACATGAAGATATGGGACAGATCGATGGCCGTGCGCACTCACGGCCATCTATCTGGCCCATATCATATGCGGCCATCCTAGTTTTCGAGCGGGAAAACTGGGATCTCGGACATAACGCCCCCCCTCCTATTGTATACCTTGTTCCCCAACCTATTAGATTGTAAGCCCAACCGGGCAGGGTCCTCAACTCCTCCTATTTCATACCTGTACCTGTGTGTTATTGTGTGTTTGTATCTCCACTCTAATGTTTTGTACAGCGCTGCGTAATAAGTTGGCGCTATATAAATAAATGATCAGAATAATAAAAATAATAACGGTTAATCACGGCCAATGTTTGTTGCCTTGCATGGAAACCGCAGGTCTCCATGCAAAGCATCGGCTGAGCTGGAGAGACAGCAGAGCTCTCTCTCCAGCTCCGCCGATATCTGACAGCAGCGTGAGGACATCATCACATTACTGCAGGGAACATTGGACGGCTCAAATATCGAGGCGTCTGTTCCCAGCTTAAAGTGTTCACAACCAATCACAGAGAGGTTACCTGGTCCCAAAATGAACTTACCACTGAGCTATTGGCCTCTACATAGCTGAGCTCAGGAACAGAATTTTTTGCATAGATTGAGATGGTGACTCCACCGCCTGTCTGGTGCCAGTCATGCCGACATGGAACAACCTTCTTTCCCTAGAAAAGAACATTGGACATTGGATCAGCTTTATGTCTGGACATTAACCCCCCTAGCGCACTGCTGAGGTCTAAGCGCACCATAGACTTTAATGGAAATTTTTTCTTTTTACATTGTAGGCCTGTAACTTCCCAAAGTCTGTCCATACAGGAGTCTGGTGACATCCGTAATATAATAACATGTTCAGATGCTTTGTCAATAACTC
This sequence comes from Ptychadena robeensis, assembly GCA_036250615.1. Classification (NCBI taxonomy): domain Eukaryota; kingdom Metazoa; phylum Chordata; class Amphibia; order Anura; family Ptychadenidae; genus Ptychadena; species Ptychadena robeensis. Next base: position 5,258,224 of record CM070033.1, on the reverse strand, counting down.
ACAATATCAGATAATGAAGATTTCAATCATTCACTGTATCAGGTAAATTAGCACTGCGACCACTAGATGGCACTGCAGATGTGCCAGGTTACATAGGGGAGCATGGGGGGGGGGGGGGGGGGGGGGGGGGGGGGGGGGGGGGGGGGGGGGGGGGGGGGGGGGGGGGAGTGATCCTTTCCCCTGCAGCTGTCTCATTACATCGGAGGCACACAGAGCAGTGAGTTTTCTCTCCTGTGGCTCCAATCTCTGCCCGACGACCCCAGCTCGTCCACTGCTGTTCTGACAGGTCAGAGCAGGACGAGCTGGGAACGTCAGGAACAGCAGGGGGGAGTTAACATAAAATCATTTTCACTCTTCCTGTCTCGCTCTCTCCACCAATCCAAATCTGAAACCCAATACTTTCTTAATTTCCCAATATCCACCGGAGCTACCGATAAGAGAAAGCAGTTACCGAGGTGGTAGGTCTGCTTTACTACTGCTGATATAGGAAAAAAAATTATTACTCCCATGTAGGATACATGAACTTTACCCCCATAGCTCTGACAGATGGCTGGAGCATTGTGAGCAGCTGTGGTAAGGACTTTATGTAAAAGACAACCTGAATAACTAATGTGATATCTTAAACATTAGCATTGCTATTATCAATTACATTTACTGTATTTTTGGACCATAAGATGCACCCAGTTTTTAGAGCAGGAAAACAAGAAAAAAAAATTGAAGTGTTGAAATCAATTGGAAATTAAATCCCCAATGCAATAACAAATTCCAGCCACAAGATGTCCCTAGTGAACACTTGCCATCACTTTACTCATGACCTCACCGACTTCCTTCTCACACATCAGGGAAGGGGGGGGGGGGCACGAAGGGTGACGTTGAATGCATCTTTCCCCTCTACCGCTAACAGAGAGACTCCGCAGATGCGCAATCTAATGATAATGTAATATGCCCTGTATTGCCCTGACAATGTGCGTCTCTCTTACCATGATGGGGTCCTTTGCCTGCCTTTGAAGACAAGGGAGAGGCATCACATAATCATGGCCAGCAAAGAAGCTGACTGGACGAACCCATGCGGCACATCAGACCCCAAAACCCACGCAGGCACATGAGACCCCCACACATTCGGAACATAAGACTCACCTCCCCACTTTTAGGGTGAAAATGCGTCTTATGGTCCGAAAAATATGGCAATTATAGCTATAACTTTGTTTGCCTGAAGCAAAAATTAACAACTGGGCCAAGGGCCCCCAGATCAATAAGGGTTTCTCCATTAAAGACTTTATATACCTTACTTTAATTCAGCAACGTAGAATCAAAGCCCCAGTTAGGGAAGGATAGAAGGGAGAGCTGACCAGATACTATGATGTCTGGAACCCTTTAGAACTTTATGTAAGGGTTTTCACCTAGTTGGATTCCCTACCCACTTAGACCACTCATTAGCCTTAGGTCATGTCCATCATAATAACAAACGGCAGTCCCCAGATGACAGTTTACATTGGTTATGGTGGAGAGGTCATAAACACAAACATATTGCTGCCAGCATTAATATCCAAATATACATTGTAGAAAAAGTCATCCATACTTACATCATCCTTCTTAACCCACAAATGGGAGCCCTTCGCACACCCTTCTTGTGATAAGAACGTATTAAAATCTGATGTTTTTCTTTTACAGCAGCTCCAGTATTTCATCCTAAGAAAATTCAAGAAACAAAATAACTATTGTGCAAAAAATACCACTATTACGCTTGCTATGCTCCGACACAGAACTTGGATTACACTAGGTTCCCCCATGTTCACAACGTTTATGACACCAAGGATATGAGGCCTTTGCCCAAGCCTATATTTTTTGACAGGAATAGGCTTTCTGAAGTACCCAGGAAGAAATGGTCCCAGCTGGCGTGGAGGATGCAATTGGATCGCAGGGAATAGGTAAGCTCCCCCGAGTGTGGCTTAAGGCTACAGGTTTTTGCATTGTAAATTTACCATGAGAGAGAGGGAATACCACCCAGGAGGTTCAAGCATTTATATGATGCTGAAGGACAAAAACACACATACATTAAACAGACAAAATATTCACCTGTCAGCAGTTAAGATGCTGGAAAACTGCTACACAAAAAAAAAAACCCATAGCATACTCACCTACTCTTCTTGCAGTTCTCATGCTGGCATCTTGGCTCCTGGAAAAGTGCAGCTGCTTCCGCCATCACTGCCCCCCCTCCACTCCACCTCCCCCTCCTGTCTCTTCTCTGTCGGAGCTGGGGGGTGTTGTGTGGAGGGGGAATCAGCTGCTGACGAGTTCCTGCCTGGGAGAGATGTCCCAGACACCATTTCGGCTGCCTAGGTGCAACGTAAGGCAGTGGGAGGGGAGCACTCATAACAAGCTCCCCTCCTGCTGTCAGAAAAATATAGAAAATATATATTTTTTTCTATATTTTCTATATTGATCCGTGACCCTGTAAGTGACTTCGCAAAGTGTCCCTTTCTATATTTAGAAAGCGGAAGTGCCTATGTAGAGTGTCACTTCCACGTTTCAAACACTGGTAGTGACAGCCATAATCAGGTGTTATTGAATAATATATGGATCACATAAAGTGAATTATATACTATCCAGTTATTTAACAAAACATTTTTTTGTTCAGCTTATAAGAAACTATCCAGATATACGCTATATTAGAATGGGGTTTGGTTGGTTAATGTAAAACCGGCTATGCCATTCAATATTACCAACACACCGTATACATACCCTTCATGGAAGATGGGAACACCAGAGTGATACTGGCATACTTCTTCGTTGCTCTGTGGTCCAGCAAATGTCTGAGGACAGAAGGTACAATTCAGGTGAGTGCACAGAGCAGGGACATCAGCTTAACAAATGTGTGATTGTGTGCAGCTTTCACAACAGAGAAAGGACAGAAAGTGGGTGTAAAGGCCCCCATACACGGGTCAGATTCCCATCTGATTCCGGTACGATCGGTTCCGGGTGCGTGCACGCGAAACGATCGTGCCGGAATCGCGTGCAGCCCACCTTGTCCGATTGATCAGGGGCCCAGAATCGGATCGGACAGAGAACCAACATGTTGGTCTTTCTGATCCGATTCTGCACACATCAGGGGGAGTTGCCATTTGTGGAGTAAGCGGTCGGACACGGAATAGTCCAGGAATCCGTGGGACAAGGTGGTATGCAGCGTTCGGCTACTCTTAATTGGCCGATTGATCGGAGCTCCGATTCCCGCTGAGATCGCCGGAATCAATCGGATGGGTGATCGATCGGCCATGGAATCGGAACGTCTATGGCTAGCTTAAGAGGGAAAAGGCAGATATGAGGACATAACATGGTATACACTAAATTCAGAAGTCCATCACTACCTTTGTGCAGCCTCCGTTTTTACAGGCCGTTCCAATTTTGATTTCTCCAGTGTCCTCATCTAAAAACAACAAAAAGACAGACATAGATCATTTCATGTAAGTAATCTGATTGAGACACATAACTGCTTTACCAGAGACATTTCTATAGTGATAGGGCTGAATGACACAGTGAAACAGCAAGAAAAGTTACGTGTCTTTAGACATTTTAGTATATTAACTTGTTTAGCTTGTCGTGTCTATTAATTAACCTGATCTTTCTCCTGATCTTTCTTACAGACAGAGCAAAAGTTGGGTTGACACCAATGATTTAAACATAGCCAGAGATAGGTTCCGTATTTTTCAGACCACAAGTCACACCTGACCATAAGAGCAGGAAAAAAAATATTGGAGTGTTCAAGCATTAATCTCAATTAGGGAAAACATCCTGTGCAAGATCCATTTCAGCCACAAGATGTCACTAGTGAACACTTGCAGTCAGTATACAGGTGACATCACCGGCTTCCTTCTCACACATCAGGGAAGAGGGGGACGCTGCATGCATCTCTCCCCTCTATGGCTGACAGACATGTAAGTATGTACTGCCCTGACTATGTGCGTCTCTCCAGCCATGATGGACTCCTTGCCGGCTTTCAGGACACTGAGCGGCATCACACAGTCCTGACCGGCCATTATACAGCAGAAGCAGGAACGTAGATAAAGAGCCGTGCTATCCCAGACTGGGTCATCCAGTTGGATCCGTGATCACACTTGTCAGCTCGGCTTGTCCTGGTAAGCTCTGTGAACCGATAGATCAGGCGGAGGGGCACCAGGAAAGAATGTATTTTTCCATCTCCTTTCTCCGGCGAGTAATCATATCCTGTTGCTTTTTATAGACACATGAGCTGCAAGGTCGGAGTTACCAGCGTTGTTCTTATTACAGAACACAATGTGTCCTACTGTGCAATGTAAACAGCAAGGCGCACACAGGGAAGTATGTCAGGCTTTGGAAAGATATTAAACTTGAAATTCAATCCAGATCACTGGACTTCACAACAGCAAGTTAGTTACATGATGTACCATATTTTTTGCCTAATAAGACGCACTTTTAGCCCCCCCCCACCCCCTAAAATTGGCTGGGTCAGTGTGTGACCACTTCACAGGTGAGTTGCAAAGCCCTATGCATTAACAGTTAGGTTTTGGGGGCAGCATGAGGAGGACCAAGGGGGGCCGCTGAACAACGCCCAAAGGGCCGCATGCGAACACTGTCATGCCTTTTATAAGTGGTATAACACTTTATATATATTCTTAGTTAGAATATCTATTGGCATATACACAGAAGCCATTTTATTTTGTTTTCTCCATTTCCTAGTTTTAAGGAGACCCATCTCCAGATGTCCAGTCTGAGAACAATAGACATTCTTTATCAGGCCTGTCCTTGGAACATTGTAGATGGTTGGGAAAAGGCCTGTGATGTCTGTCTGGGGTGTATAATGTTGTATACAGAAACATTTTTACTTTAACAGGCATGTGATTCATCCTAAAATCAAGCAGGTATTGTTCACAAGATACCTATTTTTGAAACATTGTAATGTTAATATCTGTTGTTGATTTTGTCTTGAATTCCGAATATTAACATTTTATTTTACTGTACAGCTTATACCATACTGCCATCCAGCGATCTAATGGTAACATTACATTATTTTGGCCTAAAAGGTTACAATATAAAAATTGTCCACATTCCATTGGACAATTTTAATGTTTTCAGGGTGTGTCTGTTAGGTAAAGTTTTTCCCTAGAAAGGGAGGTATTGGGATAACCAGTGGGATCCGGCCATCACGATTCCAAAAGGGAGATCCTGCAACCAACATACCAAAGAAAGTTCCATCCATCACAACCAGGGGAATCCAGACATTGAAACACGAGGTCTCATTGTCCACTATCTTGGTCAAGTATATATTTTATTTTATATTTCTCAACAGGCTGGCGTAATACTTAGAAGTTCTCTGTTTATTTGCAGGTCGCGCTAGAATAGTCTATGATAAGTAGGACCTCTTGGTGAGATGCATACACCAACCAGGCTGCTTCTATAGACTTAAGCTAGCCATACATGGTTCAATTGACATCAAACCGATCATCAATTCGATCGAAGTTTTCGATCATTTAATCGGAGGTCGATTGTAATTGAATCAAAGTACACACCACATTGAGTATGAAATCAAAGCCCGACTTCGATTGAATTTAATAGTTTTTAAACGTAGAGTAATCAAAAAGCGATTGTCACAGAGTGATCAAAAACCCATAGGTCATATCTTAGGTCATAGGTCAGCGTTTTAATCCAGTACATTAAAAACGTGGCAAAAGGACACTGGGGGACACACATTACATTAGGAGATGTATTCACAGAGATCGCCATTTGCATGCTTGTGTGTCAGTGAACAGACACACAAGCCATTACAGTGCATGCTTGCATGGTTTAAATGACTGTATTGCATTTCCCTCCTCCCAGAAGTTACACTATGCTAATTGATTGAATCGAATCTCAATTGGACGGGTCAAACAACAGTACAAAAAATTAGACACAATGTGGGGACAATCAATCAAAATTTTCCAACTGGTCCGATCAAATTTCGATTGAGAAAAATGACAATTAAAATCGAATTTCAACTATTGTACCATGTGGACATGCTTCAATTTTCAATCAATCGACTAAAAAAATTGATCGAATTACATTGGTTGTACAGTCAATTGAACCATGTGTGGCTAGCTTCATAGTGAAAAATTTGCCATTAGTCTGTATCACAACCACAACCTGTTACCCTGGAGAAATAATTGCCTTCATCTGAGATTTTGGCATAGATCTTGCAGAGTCTAGGTTTCATGTATTCCCTGTGTGTGTGATCTGTTACATAACAGAGCTTTTTTAAATGCCTCGTCTGCATTCAGCCATGACTACATATACTGTATGCGGAGTTAATTACATGTTGATGTTGTCATTTTGATATCTGACTTGCTGGTCATATATATCTTGCAGTACCATTATATTTAATTATATGTGTATATATCTCTGTGTATGCTAAATAAATGTATATATTTGTGTGATTATTCCCTCTCTGTTTTGTTGATAGCACAACCGAAATCAAATTCACTATATTTGAATTCTGTGAGGTGAAAATATTGGACATCTCAGGAACTGTTCTTATGGTTCCTAAAGGTTATAAAGCTGTTGCTAACATAACCCTGACAACACAGGCTGCAGGTTGGGCACCTGGGGCATATATGCTTAGAGAATAACTGAAGAAGCTTGATTAACCTTCTGAGCGTTTGGCCCGAATTAACTCGGGCTGAGTTTCATGCATCATGAAACTCCGCCCCAGTTAACTGGAGGCGCCCGAGGTCTCGCCGTCTTCTGACGGCGGTCGGGAGCACCGGCATGTATGCCGATGCTTCCGGGTCCGCCCCCGATCACGTCACCGGTGACGCGAAGGGGGCGGGGGTAGGCGGCGCCATAGACCTTCGTCAAACTGGAGGGGCGTCGCTTTTCATCAGCATAAGTCCGGCGTCTCCAGTGACGCCGGGCTTATGTTAATGACCCTCAGCTGAGCAGGAAATCGCGGCGGAGCATATTGAGCTCCGCCGCGATTGCCTGTGGCACGGTTATGAAAAAACCGTGCCACGTGGCAAACGCTCAGAGGGTTAAGGGCTCCTTTACACTACTTGCTTTTCCATTGCAGTACCGCGCCGTGTCACACAAGGTACACAGGTTACCGCAAATGCTGTGCTGAATGCAGTTTGGCAAGTGTCTCCTATACGCTTTTTTTGGGAGATGCATGCGCATCCTAGTGAAAACCATGGGTTCTCAACCATATTGGCTGCATTTGGTTACCACTAACGTGTTCATTACCGTGCAGAAATCACTGTAATCAGTGTGAAAAGGCCCTAAAAATATCTATATGCACCTAACTGACTACTTGGGCTGCTTCTCCTGGTGGTGGAAGTGGAGAAAACACTCCAATAACCCTGTGTCTCTCAATGGACTACAAAGAGATGAAAGACATTTAAATGACATTTCTCGGTCTTTAGAAACTATTCGTGATGCAGAAGAACATGAACAATCGATCTTCTTACCCGCTTCCGTTTTATCAGTGTCAGAGCAAAGCTTCAATTTCTCCAGCGCCTGCTTCAAAGATGCCGATATCTTCAGCTCTAACCGCGTCAAAGGCTCATCTGCGCTGTAGGGAGAGAACATAATGAAGAGAGTCCCAGGGAGCCGGAGAGGAGTCTTCAATGTGAGCAGCTTCCACACGGAAATCACAGTGCATTAGACTTTATGTGCTTTTGGGAGAAGTAAACTATTGACTGTGTGACTTTACTTCACAGTAGCCGAATCCATGTGAAATTATACCTCCTCAAACTTAGTGTTTAGGGGTCAATCCTGTGGATACTGGACTTTTTATCCTGACTTAGCAATCATTGAACTTTTTAATATGTCTACCTACATGTCTTTCTGTACTCGCATTATATGGAAGCTGTTGTTGCTTATAGGACAATGCTGTAACATCGACCGACACTGGAATGTCCTATGTCTTGAATCATTACATCTATTAAATTGCTACTGCTTTGATTATTTTACCTATATGTTATCTTGTCCCCTGGGATATTCTCAGGGGGAATCCAATTAGTTGTGGGGTATATTTCGTGCCGTCTAATTTTACAGTGAAACTTAGTGTTTACCTGATAATAAGACAGTGTCTTACATGAATTTTTGCTCCCAAAGATGCCCTAGGTCTTATTTTCGGGGGATGTCTTATTTTTCTATGAAGAATACAGCACTGGGCTATCAGGGTGGGGGTGGGGGGGGGATCACTTAAAATGACACAGGGGGAAAAAACTGCACAGGAGACGGGGGGGAGGGGGGTTATTATTTTAGTAACCCCTTCTGATCCTCCTGTGTCATTTTGATTGCCCCCTCTGACCCCCCCCCCCCTTCCTGTCCAGAGTTATGCCTTATTTTCAGGGGATGCCTTATTTTGGGGGAAACAGGGTAATATATGTACCAGAATGTCTATATTTTGCTACCACCTTCCTAACCCCCCCCGTTTAGAATACTTCCTCTCTGCCTCCTCCCTCTTCCCCTCCATTCATTCTACACTCACCTCCTCCTCCTCCTCTCTGCTACCTCTCTCTATCATAGGCTCTCCTTCAACTTCTATTACCCTCCCTGGCACTCTGTGAGCCTGCAGCAAAGCAGAAATGCTGCAGGCTCATGGACAGCTGGCGATTGCGCCCATTCCCAGCATGGGTTCAGTATGATCCAAGATCAAACTGCACCCATACTAGCTTCGGGTGTAATGCCCAGGAGGTTAAAACATTGAAGCATAAAACACAAGTCTGTAGAAAGTAGGATGAGGGATTTAACCTCTATTTTTTATTATCAGGCTAAGAAACTAAAAAGGTAACCATACGCGACACAATCCCCACCCGATTTTCTAGCGGCTGATTGCAGCGCAATGACATCCTCACGCTGCAGCCGGTTTGATCAGAGGATCGGAGCACACCCTTTGTCCCCAAAGTAATTCGATTGGCCAGGAGTTTACCAGCCGTCATTCTGTTCGATTCGTTCAGATGGATCAGCGCGAATGTGCATGGCAGTTGATCGCCGGCAAAATCGCTCACGGATTGTAACGTGTATAGGCACCTTAAGTGAGTAAATTGAAACCCTAATGAATTTTACTTTCAAGTACTAGAATACTTACCGTATATACTCGAGTATAAGCCAACCTGAATATCAGCCGAGGTACCTAATTTTATCTACAAAAACTGGAAAAACGTATTGGCTCGATCGAGTATAAGCCGAGGGTGGGAAATGCAAAGTCAGATAGTGGAGTTTTCTAAATGAGAAAAATATAGAGAAAGCACCATTGCCCCGAGGAATGAATTAAACAGGTGAATCTTAGTGCCACACACTCAATACATTTAAGAGAACACAGGTTTATTATATTTTGAATTGAATTGTATTTGAACTAGTAACCGGCCACCGGGTGGCAGTGTGGAGTTTTTTTTTATATCGATCAGCTGTGAGTCGGCAATCACGGAGAGCTGAGTGAAGATATGCAGTGAAGAGGGAAGCTGCCTGCCTGAAATTCAGCACCTTAACCCTCTGAGCGTTTCCCACGTGGCACGGTTTCACAGGCAATCGCGGCGAAGCACAATATGCTCTGCCACGATTGCCTGCTCAGCTGGAGGTCATTAACATAAGCCCGGCGTCACTGGAGACGCCGGACTTATGCTGATGAAAAGCGACGCCCCTCCAGTTTGACGGAGGTCTATGGCGCCGCCTACCCCCGCCCCCTTCGCGTCACTGGTGACGCGATCGGGGGCGGACCCGGAAGCATCGGCATACATGCCGGTGCTCCCGACCGCCGTAAGCAGATGGCGATACCTAGAGCGCGGCTCTAGTTAACTGGGGCTGAGTTTCATGATGCGTAATGATGAGTTAACTCGGGCAGAACGCTCAGAAGGTTAATTCAGCTTAGGTGAGTGGACAGTCGGCTGATTCGAGTATAAGCAGAGGGGAGCATTTTCTGCCCATTTTTTTGGGCTGAAAAACTTGGCTTATACTCCAGTATATACGGTACTTTGTTTTGAGATCAGTCCTATTATAGGCTGCAATACAGGGTCCACTGATATTTCAAATGCCCTTTAACCTCTGGGCATTACGTCCAAAGCCAGTACGGGCGCAGTTTGATCTTGGATCAAACTGATGATGCTGGACGGGGGTGGCGTCATAGACCTTCATGTTAATGGAGGGGGCATTGCTTTAGTTAGTCGGGAGGACAGCGGGGAATCACGACAGGGTACAGTGTACTCCGTCATGACTGCCGGGAAGCCTGTAACGCCCAGGAGGTTTATATGCGATACATTTGACTACCGTATTTTCCGACGTATAAGACGACTTTTGAACACAGGAACATGTGTGCAAAAGTCTGGGGTCATCTTATACGCCGGGTGTGGCTGGCAGGGGGTGCAGGGGACCATCTAGGGGAGCCGGTAACTGGATCTGTGCTGCCTGGGCTGCGTGCTGGCTGAGATACATCGGAACGAAAGAGCAGTGTTACCATGGCTACAGGATGCTTCTCCAGAGAGAACACACCCTCTCCCCCTCTAGCTCTGCTGTAGAAACAAAACCTGTGTGTAACTTTGAACATTCATAGCAGGAAAACCATTATCTTCCATAATCACCATAATCATTATCTCACCTATAATGATGAAATTTTCAGGGTCAGTAATTCTCACCTACTACTACTTACACCTCGATTTTCACCCCTCTATCTACAACAGTGTTTCTCAACACGTGGTTCGACCACAGCCGGGGGTACGCGCAGGCACCAGGCAAAGTTACACCCCACGGGGTTGTGTTGGTCAGTGAGAGGATAAAACATAGAGGGGGTCATTGTTTAAGGAAATATAATCATTTTTGTCCCTTCTCCGCGTTCCCTCACCACCCTCCACGCACCGCTCGTCACGCGTTCACGTTTCAGCCAGGAGATGCGCGCGCCCGCGGTCAGGTTGAACGCTCTGAGGGGAGGTCACGTGGAACTCGCTGAGGCGGCGTCACGTGACCCCGGCACCGTCCTGATCACGTGACCCCGGCTAGTTCTGGTCAGGCCGGAGAGGAAAACAAACATAAAATAACGATAACTGTCTTCCGAACATCTCGAGGCCGTTCACGAGGCCTTCCGGGACCGGTATGAAGAGCTGCAGCGGATCCCAGAGAGGCTAAACAGCCGCTATGGAGGTGAGCAGGGAGTCAGGTGACCTGAGGTCCGGAAACAAGGTGAAATCTCCTTAATGTGGTCAGCAGGAAGTCTGGGAAATTCTATTTTCTGGATTCATATGGACAATGTCCACAAAATGTAACTGCTGCAATCTCCATGTGATGTGTATTCCCATCAACCGCGTGCGTTGGTTTGCGTTTCATTGAAGTGGCGAATGCCATGTGATGCCATGTGTGTTCATAGTGAGCACCCGCAGTTTGCTGCTGTGTGGACCACGCCCACAAATGCATCAGGTGCGGAATGCGCAAGTCACACCCCATTGGTGAACAATGGGCGTGTTATGTGAGCAAACTGCGGCGGATGCGTTGCTGGGAACGGTTTGCTAATGCCCCAGCCCAAATGCACAAAACTCACATAAACCGCGTCTGAATAGCGGGCAAACAGAGGGTGCTATGCACCTGTCACGCCATTTTTGGGGCTGCCTAGTATAGACCCAACCTTAAGGTCTGATGGCTCTTTCACACTACATGCGGGTGTGTCATGGCATCGCAGGCAGGTGGAAATGTATCCTGGCAGTCAGACACGTGCACACCATGTGATGCGTTACCACAATAATGCGTCATTCCCTGCTACGTGCATATTGTTACCCCAGCATGTGTGCGTACAGTGTGAAAGAGCCCTGCGTCAGTTATACATCTGGGGCGGAGACTTCACTGTCAGAGAAACCAAGCGGCCAGTGGCGAGTCTGTATCATCACACAGCTTAAGGCTATGTCCCCACTTAAGCGATCTTCCACGATCCTAATTGTGGGCAGAGATCGATTGCGATCGATTTTTTTTTTGCGGCCGTGATCAGGGGTGATCGGATGTGGTTTTCTCTGAGATTTGTGACTGCGATTTTCGGCCGCCCACGATTGCGCCCATAGAGAATGAATAAGGTCGGGATAAAAAAAAAGAAAAAAATAATCGCTTCCCATTTCGTTATCATGTCTATGGGCACCATAAGGGGCGATCAGGAGTGATAAAGGGCGATCAGAAGTTATTATGGGTGATAAGGGGCGATCAGGAGTTATTATGGGTGATAAGGGGCGATCAGGAGTTATTATGGGTGATAAGGGGCAATCAGGAGTGATAAGGGATGATCAGGAGTGATATGGGGTTATCAGCATTAATCTGAATTCAGGGGGTACTTGGCTGGAACCTAATTCCGATAGGGGGACTCGGGTCAAAAAAGTTGAGAAACACTGATCTACAACAAAGTTACATTTCAGCTAAAGTCCAGCCACCAGACAATGCTTTTTCATGGCCAGTGATATA
>CM070033.1:5212805-5226349 GCA_036250615.1 Ptychadena robeensis | reverse complement strand
ATGTTTCCATGGCACGGAGGGCTCCTTCGACACCCCCTGCGATAAGCGCATTCCTTGATGGGTATGTCCACGTAGCCCATCCAGATACCCACCTACCGCATCAGCTGTCTCCACGGCATGGATCCGGTCCGCTGGCCAGAAGCTTAACGTAGCGCAGTGTGTTGGTGGACATGCTCCACACTGCGGAGACAGCCAGTGCGTAAGCGTCCGTTGACATCTTAGACAAGGAATGAGCAGGGGGTGTTGACGGAGCCCTCCACACCGTTGAAACATAGCAGGTAGATTTGTAAAAAGATTCGAGTACAATCAATCAACGTGCGCGGTCAGGGTGATTGATTCTACTCTAATCTGCTTACAATCCAACCTGTGTGCGCTGTCCTTCAAACGGGTTCAATAGAGCCCGCTCGAAGAAACTCGATTGAACGGGGTTCCAACATGTTGGCCCATGTGGTGCACATTGATTTCCGTTCAATTGATCCCCAATCAATCACAGCGTGGTGACGTCAAGTCTACCTGTGTTCAATCACAGAGGACCCGGCACTACATAGTTGTTGGTAGATCTAAAGGATATCTGACAGAGAGATCTAAAGGTGTATGGCCAGCTTAAGGCTTTAGCACTCCGGTGTAAGTGACCTGCAACAAGTGCTGATCACATGATCTCTGTTGAAGCTTAAACTTAGTTAAGATCATCCACTTTTTAGTACAAGGGTGTCCGAAGTTTTGCTAAGAGGGCCAGGGTATGTGAAGTGAAATGTGTGGGGGACCAATCATTATGTCATTTTTATGGTACTTATTGTAAAGCATAAGCCCTTCACTGCTATAACACCTGGTTGCCCCTCGGCATGCTGGGACTTACAGTTCTCCCAGCTGTTCAAACTAATGGCTGTGAGCAGAGGCTGCGAGGTCACTGACACTGTCAGTTAGCTGTCAGCCTAGCATGAAGGGAGAAGGAGGAGCTGCTAGCTACCCCGCTTCCCCCTCACAGCTTCTGAGGGAGAGAAGCAGGCAGCTGCAGACAGGGTCTGTGTCCTCAGCCCCGACGGATCTCCGATGGAGCTGAGAAAACATACCTGTACTTTAATGTATTAGACCGATCTAAGAATGGCCATATTCCGTAATGGCTTAGATTGATTTGGCGGCGGATTTCGGCCCGTCAAGTTTTAGATCAGCACCCCATATTTCGGCCGACAGACCGCCATGCGCGCTTAGCTGAAAAATCGGGTGGAAATCTAAGCATGTATGGGGGTGCTCAAGAAATGAGGGAGACCAAAGGGTGGGGGATATACATTCTTATATTTAATTATTTTTTTTGGTTATTAATTTAAAAAACAATTATATTTCAAATTTCAAAACATCGAAATTTCAGCATGAAAATTTTTTTTTTCGAGTTTCTGACAGCAGGAGGGGTGTCTTCTTAGAGACAGCCCCTCCCACTGTGTTACGTCTCACCTAGGCAGGACGTAACAAGCTGCAGTGGTTACTGGGAATTCTCTCCCACAAGCCCCTGTGTCTGAGTATCACAGATGTGACATCAGCATCACGTCTGTGAGACTTTGTGAAGAAAGGAGAGAGAAGCCTCTCTTCACACAGCTAGATGGAACCAGCCGAGTGCCCCCCCCCCCCCTCTCTCCCACACAAGAAGCTGCAGAGGAGTCTCTGTCTGTGTAGGAAAAGGGGGCGGGGGTTGTTGTCAGCTGCTGCTCGGAGAAGAATCGATCAGGAAGTGGCTTCTCTGCCCTTATTCATCATGTGGCCACCATCAGATAAAACAAGAAGAAGGTAATTTTATTTGTTTTTGTGTAGCAGTTTTCCAGGATCTGAACTGCTGACAGGTAAGTAATGTGCTTATTTCATGTATGTGTGTTTTTTTTTGTTTTGTTTTAAACCGGCTTTAAATATATGGGAGTTGGGAATGTTATTAACCCTGTGTCCCAATGACTGACATTGGGCACACACAAGGGTAGTGCCTAGGGCAGGTAAGTACCAGTCAATGGGCCTTCAATGGTCCAAGTGACAGGTTCCTTTAAATGCAAATTGCTCATTCATGGTTAGCGTTGACCTTTGTGGAAATCCTACTTCCCGCTTAACTCTGGATGAGTACACAACATTGATGAAGTCTGTCCGCTCCCTGACAGGTCATTACGCCTTACTGAAACATTTTTGTGTTTTGTAGGTTTTATTAAACGTACTTCCAAGTGACAATTACTTGTTAACCTCACTAGAATCGATTGAGATTTAACAGCAGAAATTACCAGGGCTAAGTGATTGCGTTATACCGGATCATTGCCTTGTCTGCCGAACGTCCGCTTCAGACCTCCAACAGACACCGCCGGTCTCATCCTCTGACATCTCTCTGTAATTAATATTTACATAGCACTCCCGCGAGAGATGGCGCAGGCGGCTGGTGTAACCACTTCATCTGTCACATTCTTTCTTGATGTCTGAACCAAAAATGTTATATTTTGTGGCAGGTAAAGTAACCCGCTGTGCTGGAAAATTTAAGGTGGACCTAAGTCTACCTCATGGGGCAACAGTAGGCACCCATTGGTATTCAGCGCCATTGATCATATATCTTCCTTGCTCTCCATGTGGTGTCCCGATAATTGACTACTTTAATAACCGCTTCTCATCCTTTTGGCTAAGATCAAGTGTAGTATCTGTTCAGTCCATCCGGAACGTCTTGCTAGTGATAGGAGGATAGCATGACTAGTGTCACGGCGGTAGTGGACCCACTGGACCAACTTGCACGGTTGGCAGGGGTGCAATCTGGGGCGCAGAGTCTAAGGGACACCTGGTTCACCAGAGCTCCCCTCAAAGGGAGTTGGAATTGGCTGCACATAATCCCCAGGTTGAGGTTCCTAGAAAGCACCTGTGCAAGATGGCGTCTGAAGGGACAACCAATTTGTAGTGCCAGGCGATAGGAGTAAGAGAAGTCCAAGGAACAAGCAGTGGGTCAGGAACCGGGATGTCAGACAGGTAACAAGTGAGGCTGGTAGCAAACGCATATAAGACCTAAAGAGCAGGCTGTCACCTGAGGCTCCCTTATAAAGGACAGGAGGGTGGAGCAGCTGATAGGTAATGCAGAACCATAGCATCCAGCAGAGGGAGCTCCAGGACTGTAAACTTAACCCCTGCTGTCAAGGATGGTGCTGGAAGCTGCTACAGCAGACACAGATCCTCCAGTCCTGCTGGGATCTGTGACAACTAGTAGATAAGTCCAACGTTGAACTGGGAAAGACCATAGTTGCATACTGGCTGATAAGATAGAGCTGCCTTGGTCTGGCAAGGGGTCATGAAGATACCCTTGGTATACCGTGTGGCAGATAAGGGGGTGCCTTTCCAGTATTGCACAGTGTTTGGGTAACACCATTCACTAGACTGGCACTTAATATTGAAGGCACAGAAAGCACTGCTCTTATGGGGGTGGCCTTTTGGTCACAAGAAATTTTCATAGCAGGCCGCTTGGCCTACCTAGTGATTCATCACTGACCACTTATTTATTATTTTTTTATGTTGATGTTTTGTCTTCCCCCGCACCCTATACGGGCTGGTGGAGAGGCACTGCCCACAGCCTCAGCCCGGCAACCACTCCAACGCGGGTTCCTCTTTGGAGGACCCCATCCGTCCCTAGTACTCAGGAGACTGGACTCCGGTCGTGGTCCCTTGGGGAACTGGAATTCAGGTTCCTTGGACCAAGTTTAGAAACCCCTTTACGGGAAACAAGCACTTAGCTCCTATGGGAGCGGGGCAAACAAAGACACCTGTGTTTTTTGTGTGGTCCGGTCTTCCCTACTTCATTCTCAGAGAATCTGCTGACGATAAAGGATGATGACTTATGCTAGCCATACACATGCTGATAAGCGGCCGATTTTTAATCTGACCGACGGGCGTGCGCGCTCGCGCCGCCGGTCAGGTTAAAAATCGTCCGCTTATCGGCATGTGCCCACATGGGGCGACAGATCCCTGTCGCCCCACAGCTCGGCCGGCCAGAGAACGGACATGTCCGATAATCTCTGGCCGGCGCAAGCCGATGGAAGCCGATGCCATAAGCTTCAATGAAGACCGGCGTCTTTATTGCAGCTTATGGCCGGCACACAAAGGGTGCCGCCGATTGAAGGGGCCCCATAATGCACCGGGATGCTAACGTGATAACGTGATGACGTCATGCAGCTGTATCCAAGGACTGATAAGCTGCAATATATGACATTTTTATCCTTGAGTAACATATTCTTTAAATACTTGTTAAGATTTACTTGATGCAAACTTGGTGACGTCACTAGTGTGGGCAGTGCGATCCTAACTGAATTACACCATTTCACTTCTAGAAGAGGGGTGACATCAAGCTTTCCAACCAAAGCCATTTTCTTTTGTATACAATGGTTAAACAACTTGCAAGTCACCAACAGGACTCCAATATTCCTTAAGAACCCCCCCTTCAATGTCAGTGTGACATTGGCTTGCCCCCCCCCCCCCCTCGCCTGTGAATGTTACAGACTGTTGTAGTGTAATGGAAAACCCACTAAAGGGTTAATAAAGTATTTTTGTGTTGTGTTGCTGATCCTGCCTGTGGGATGTGTCTCTGGCCTGGGGAAGTGATATAAATTGTAGCATCCTTAGCCGCTCCCTCCCTCTCCTGGCTCTGGAAGCTGAGCTGAGTGGACACTTGTGCAGTGTCCTCCACCTTCCAGAGGCCCTCATGGGAAAGGCCTTCTGCCTGGGGCAACGGGAGCTCTTTACCTGGATGAAGTAGGTGTTTGAGCTTTAGCCCTGATTTCATCCTCAGAGACTCCTCAGGCACAGAGACACCTCTCCAGGGACAGGCAGTAGGTGTGCACCCAGTTGAAACTGTATTTGCCTAAGCTGCAACCCCACCTCTGGGACCAGAGGTGGTGAAAGTCTATATAATGACTTTTGCCCTCAGTAAAGTAGACCCCAGTTGACTTGCAACCAGTGTGTGGAAATTCCTTTATTACTTATAACAAAGAACTGTGTCGCAGATATACTTTCTGCAAATGAAACTGTATGAGGTAAACCCCGCTGACCACCTGTCTGGGCCAGGGTGCCTGTCTCCCCACGGTAAGCCGCGCCAACATTCCTTCCTATAGGACGCCAAGATGGCCGCCCATTAAGAAGAGGAGAATTGCGCGCCAAAGGTTAATAGACCCTGCTGCACCTGGTGACCTAGGTCATGTATTCCCTAGGGTCCCCACCCAGACAGGCGCCAAGCAGTCAGTCCCTTCACCACAACTTAACACTGTTTATGCTCATTCCTGCAGTACCTCCCTTGGATCCCCAGCTACACCAATCCTTTCATCATCTGCATCCCTTTAAGCTAGCCATACACGTGTCGGATTCCATGGCCGATTGATCACTTATCCGATCGATTCCGGCGATCTCAGCGGGAATCGGAGCTCCGATCAATCGGCCAATTAAGAGTATCCGATCGCTGCATACCACCTTGTCCCACGGATTCCTGGACGATTCCGTGTCCGATCGCTTACTTCCCAAATGGCAACTCCCCCTGATGTGTGCAGAATCGGATCAGAAAGACCAACATGTTGGTTTTCTGTCGGATCCGATTCTGAGCCCCTGATCAATCGGACGCGAACGATCGGACAAGGTGGGCTGCACGCGATTCCGGCACGATCGTTTCGCATGCACGCGCCCGGAATCGATCGTCCCGGAATCCGGTCATAATCCGACCCGTGTATGGGGGCCTTTAGTCTACAAGGCTGAACAAACCTAAATGAAACACTTCAGCCAAAAGGCCCCCACACATGTAGTGAGCAAGGGGCGACAGATGAGCTGTGGACTGCAACGTGATGAGTATCAGCGGGCACCCTTTATGTGCTGGCTGTTAGTGTGAACGGGGACGCCGGTCCCCATTCAAACTAATGGCATTGGCCAGAGATTTACAGACATGTCCGTTCTCTGGCCGACCGAGCTTTGGGGTGACAGGGAGCTGTCGCCCCATGTGACTGACATCCGCGAGCGCGCACGCGCACATTGGTCGGCTGCAAAAGCGTCTGCGGCTCGCTACGTGTATGGGGGCCTTAATAGTATGTTGTGTATATGTGTTTCGGCATGTTGGATTGTTTTATTGTTATTTCACTCCCTCTTAGGTCCCATATACACCTTTAGATTTCTCTGTCAGATTTCCTTTAGATCTCCTTTTGTTTTACCAAAACCATGTAATATGAGGGACTTTCTAAACCATCAAGTCTACCTGTGTTCAATCACAGAGGACCCGGCACTACATAGTTGTTGGTAGATCTAAAGGATATCTAACAGAGAGATCTGAAGGTGTATGGCCAGCTTAAGGCAGTCCGTGCTGTCTATGGCAATGAACATTACATTTCATTCTTTTTACAATTTCATACTTTACGACTTGCTGCACTCGGGATGTGTCAGCTGACCCTATCACTTCCTCATAATGTTTGGGTTGAGCACTACCTGTAGGTGAGAATAAAACGATAAATATTAATAAATAACCGTCCGCCGTTTCTCTTCTGATTCCCAAATAAGCCTTTTGCATTGTGACACTCCTGTAATTATACTTGTACCGGGAGCAATTTTAGGAGATGATGCTTAGGCCGCCGATTCTATTAGCGGGCACTAATGACATTTCCGAGCTTCAATTCTGGGACCCGGTGCGGTGTCAGATAGCGCGATTACCTCGCCGTAGCAGTTGTACACGACGCAGCTTCTTAATGGCTTGCATTTATGTTAGGGAGACGGCGGAAACGGATCAGAACCGTCTTTTCAATTTACTCCAGATTGTTTTTCTATTAGAAATATAATGTTCGATTCCAGACTGGGATGGGAAGAGGTCAGAAAGACAGAACGGCAATCTGCTGCTCGTCCGTGTACTTCAAACTCAGGTATAATGGCTAGTTTCACCTTGTCACCCATGAAAGGCTAGTTTGGGGGTGTAAAGCCTAGAAACCTAAGATGTCCACACAAAGGGTGTGTCTATGGGTATCCATACTCAGATCTAAAAGATAAATCAGCCGAGAGATACAGACTCATGTAAAGTTGCAAATGGGCCAATTAGGCTTTGTTGGTTGAGAGCCATTTGGTCACCACTCCCAACCACCCATATACTGCACTCTGAGCTGGTCGTTGGAAATAAATGGCCTTAATGCCTGCCATACACACGCGATGTGTGTGCAGGCAGACTACCCCCGATGTCGCTCTGGGAGGCTAACGTGATGACGTCATCACGTTAGCCTCCCATTGCATTCTGGAGCCCCACAATAGGCCAGGCACCCTTTGTGTGCCGGCCATAAGCAGCGATGGAGACGCCGTCTTCATCGCTGCTTATGGCAATCGGCTCCCATCGGCTCAGATTTTCTGACATGTCGGATCTCTGGCCGGCCGAGAAGTGGGGCGACAGGGATCTGTCGCCCCATGTGGGGACATGCCGATAAACGGCCGGATTTTAACCTGACCGACGGCGAGAGCGCGCACGCCCGTCGGTCAGATTAAAATCCGGCCGTTTATCGGTATGTGTATGGCCAGCATAAGGTCCCCACACACATACCAAGTGGGGATTGACAGATGAGCTGTGGAGAGCAACATAATGATGCCATCACACTGCTCTCCATCGCTCACAGCATCGACAGGCACCACCCACTAGTTTGAAAGGGGGCGCTGGTCTCCATTGAAACTAATGGCATCAGCCAGAGATTTACAGACATGTCCGTTCTCTGGCTGACCAAGTTTTGGGGCGACAGAAGCGCCGCCGCTCGTTACATGTGTGGGGACCCTTAAGGAGTGGTTGATGACATTTTTATCGTAATTGTAAAAAAAAATTTATATTTTCAACCTCATGAGTGTTTGCCCCGAACATGACTTGAGGTAAGTTTGCTCTCCACAAACTCACCCTGAGCTACATTCGAGGATACTCACGATCCCTGGTGAGCCTTGGGCAAAACTGATTGGCGGACCATTGGGGGCGGTGCCATTGACCTCCATGTTCTTCAACACCCCCCCCAAAATCAACTATGACGCTGGGAATGTGTAGGGGAGGGGAGGGAGAGTGATTAACTGTGGCACGCTTTTTATATATAATATTAATATATATATGCAAATTAACTAAATATGGAGACCAAATTTGACAAGACCCTCTGACCATCCACCCTCCATCTAACCATCCACTTCTTCACTGCAATGAGTGGAAATAATTTCTAAAGATGGCTCCCCGCCTCCATGAGGTTGAGCCCACAACTTCATCACGCGATCATGCCTCTGTGTCATCCCCATAGTGATAATGTAGGAATACAGCACCACCCCCTGTTAAGTAGCACCTGTACTGGGGTATGTCAGGGTCACCTTCTCTGCCGGACCCCTCTGCAGACCACCACTTCCAGTGGCATTCTACTCCACTAGGCCCTCCATCACAGCCATGTCTCCCTACTAGTCAGAGAGGCCGTTAGGGATGAGTACTCACTGTCGCCTCGTGGCCAGACCTCAGTCCATCACAGCATGCAGCCCCTTATTAAATGTCATCATGGTACAGTACACTTCGGTCCATGCCTTGCTATGCCAACCATCTGGGAGCAGCAGCTGCTGGTTACTTCAATCTCTTGCCTAGCCCTTCTACACTCTCCACTGCATGCAATTGGCATGCAGGGGGAAGTGGAGCCTCCTTATTTACTCCTTATCACCCAATTTTCTAGACCTTGGCACCAAAAAATGCAAATGTCTTCTAGAGTGTGCTATAGGTTTCCTTTGATATAAGAAGAAGATGCAAATAAAAGGTCTGGAACATTGTGCCAAGAGGTGATCCAAATTCCCTGTTTTTTACTCCTTAACCACCCTAGTGGTAACCCTAAGTGTAAATTTTAACTACAAATATTGTTTTGCCCCCGACCTACAATCAGGGTACATTACCTGCATTACCTTACATCCCTGACATCATTGATGACACCAGGAATGGTCAGTGGGCAAGAGCGTGCAAGAAACATGGTAAACTGTTTACATTTGCCATACTACTTTTTGGATCAGGCAGGGCTGCCATCAGAAATTTCGGGGCCCCATACTAGGCCATTTTTCAGGGCCCCCTACCACTAGCACTCCCCTTCCCCCCGGTCTGAGGGATCCAGAGAATGCCTACCCAGGGGTGCACATAACTTTTTTTAGTGCACTGGTTAGTAATTTCCAATTTGACACCACTATCTGCAACATTTCATAGTTATTCATGTTTCCCTGTGGTTATTCAAGTAACATAAATTGTATACATGTAACAAAAACGTTTAAAGTTCCGGCTTTAATCTCAATCTCTCTGCAATACCAATTTTAGCCACAATGTCACTAGTGAGCACACTTGCCGGCAGAGTAGCAGCACAGAATCTGCTGTCACACTCACATTGCGGAGGAAGAGAAGGGGGTGCTGTGAATCTCTCCTTTCTAGCTGTAATGCAGTGCGGGGAGCATGGGTCAGACCTCGGGGCCCCCCCCCCTTGATGGTCAGACCCAGGATGGGAGTGCCTTCTGTCCCCCCCTGATGGCGGCCCTGGTATACCCCTAGCATTAAAATCTGGGACATGTGAAGCCTGTAAGCCAGCCAGATACTGTCAGAAATTGTATTTTTAAGTTAAGCAGGGTGCAGACGGCTCGATATTCGAGCCATCCGATGTACCCTGCAGCAGCGTGATGTTGTGACAGCTCTGCTCTCTCCCCGGCTCTGCTGAAGCTTTGCCTGGAGACCAGCAGTCTCTATTCAAAGCATCGGACATCGGCCATATTTACGGTCGTGTCCGATATGGCTGTTTTCGACCGGGATTGATTTGTCCCGCTCGAAAACAGCGGAGGGGGCATATTAAATGGGCCAGATGGATGGCCGTGAGTCAAAGCATCCATTAATTGGGCCCATATCTTAGCATCTGTACCCTGCTTTAATGTAGGTTTGCCAATCTCCAACACTGTTGGCCACCAATTATTCCATGTGTTATCTTATTGTAACAGAAATAATTAGTCACCATCGCCCCCTCTGCTCCTCCAGTGACCTACTTATGACATCACCACTAATAACCTCATCACACTCAAGGCTTCAGGACTTCTCTAGGGCCGCTCCTACTCTCTGGAACTCTCTCCCTCGCCCCATCAGACTTGCTCCTACTTTTGGCACTTTTAAAAAAGCTCTAAAAACCCGCCTCTTCAGTCTGGCCTATCCATCTTCTCTTTCCTAACATCACCACCATACCAGTCCCATCCCCCCACCTATTGTATACCTTGTTCCCCAACCTACTAGATTGTAAGCCCGTCCGGGCAGGGTCCTCTACTCCTCCTGTGTCATACCTGTACCTGTGTGTTATTGTGTGTTTGTATCTCTAATGTATTGTACAGCGCTGCGTAATATGTTGGCGCTATATAAATAAATGATAATAATAATAATAATCATCAACTCCTGCCTCATCTGACTAGAACTACAGCCATACATATCACCCAAATCCCATATACAATGTCCTCAGGTCCGCGTTTGAGGCTACAATAACAATTATATTAGCAAATATGTAACCAAGGCTCCGTGTAATCCTTTAATACTCTAATCATCGCTTGCAGTTCTGAGGTTAAATATGAATATTGTAAAATCACAGCCGACCTTCATTTTGATTCTGTATCTGGTGAGTTCGGTGATATTTTTATATAAAGCAAACAAGCCGAAAAATCCTATGTCACCCACAACTAGGTCACCCAAAAAGTTTTTTCTTTTCAAAGTCTTTTAAGGACAACTGTCATGAAATATAATGTTGTAGTGTAATGAAAATGTATGCTTATCCGTCAATAGCATTGTATATACTTTATTCTGTACAGTAGGGAGAAAAAGTAATTAGTCCCCCACCAATTGTGCAAGTTCTCCCACTTTTACAGATAAGAGAGGCGTGTGATCTCCATCATAGGTCACCTCAACTATGAGACACAGAATCCAGGAAATCACATTGTCTGATCTGTAAATAAATTACCTGCAAATGATGGTGGAAAATAAGTATCTGGCCCCTATGAAAAGTTCTCATACTTTGTTATATCCCCTTTGTTGGCAATGACAGTGATCAGACGTTTTCTGTAAATCTTCACAAGGTTGTCACACACTGTTGCTGGTATTTGGCTCATTCCTCCATGCAGATCTCCTCTAGAGCAGTAATGTTTTTGGGCAACACAGACTTTCAACACCCTCCAATGTTTTTCTGCGTAGTTGAGATCTGAAAACTTGCTAGGCCACTCCAGGACTTTGAAATGCCTTTTACGAAACCACTCCTTTGTTGCCCAGGAGTGTTTTTGGGATCATTGTCATGCTGAAAGACCCAGCCATGTTTCATCTTCAACGCCCTTTCTGATGGAAGGAGGTTTTTACTCAAAATCTCACGATATATGGCTCCATTCATTCTTTCCTTTACACGGATCAGTTATCCTGGTCCCTTTGTAGAAAAACAGCCCCAAAGCATGATGTTTCCACCCTCATGCTTCACAGTAGGTATTTTGACATTCTCCCACTCCTCTTCTGGATCATCCAAATGCTCTCTAGCAAACTTCAGACAGGCTGGGCATGAACTGGCTTAAGCAGGGGGACACGTCGGGCACTGCAGGATTTGAGTCCCTGGCAGTGTAGTGTGTTACTGGTGGTAGACTTTGGTACTTTGGTCTCAGCTCTCTGCAGGTCAGTCACTAGGTCCCGGTGTGGTTCTGGGATCTTTGCTTAACGTTCTTGTGATCATTGTGACCCCACGGGGTGAGATCTTGCGTGGTACCCCAGATGGAGCGAGATCAGCAGTGGTCTTGTATGTCTTCCATTTTGTAATTATTGCTCCCACAGATGATTTCTTCACAGCAACAGTGTGCAACAACCTTGTGAGGACTTACAGAGAATGTCTGACCTCTGGCATTGCCAACAAAGGGGCTGTTTTTCTGCAAAGGGGCCAGGACGACTGAATAAATGGTGCCACGTATCTTGATTTTGAGTGAAAACCTCCTTCCATCAGCAAAGTCATTGAAGATGAAACATGGCTGGGTCTTTCAGCATGACAATGATCCCAAACACACTCCTGGGCAACAAAGGAGTGGCTTTGTAAGAAGCATTTCAAGGTCCTGGAGTGGCCTAGCCAGTCTCTACATCTCAACCTTTTGGAAACCCTTTGGAGCGACAGGCCCAAAACATTACTGTTCTAGAGGAGATCTGCATGGAGGAATGGGCCAGATACCAGCAG
Source organism: Ptychadena robeensis (assembly GCA_036250615.1). Classification (NCBI taxonomy): domain Eukaryota; kingdom Metazoa; phylum Chordata; class Amphibia; order Anura; family Ptychadenidae; genus Ptychadena; species Ptychadena robeensis. The sequence continues at coordinate 5,214,143 of CM070033.1, read as the reverse complement.
AAGTGTGTGACAACCTTGTGAAGACCTCTGTCATTGCCCACAAAGGGTATATAACAAAATATTGAGATGAACTTTTCATAGGGACCAAATACTTATTTCTACCATCATTTGCAGATACACTGTTTACAGATCAGACAATGTGATTTCCTGGATTCTCTTCCCCATTCTGTCTCCCATAGTTGAGGTGACCTATGATGGAGATCACACGCCTCTCTCATCTGTATAAGTGGGAGAACTTGCACAATTGGTGGGGGACTAAATATTTTTTTCCCCACTGTATGTGTTATTTTTTATGAATATTTAAGAACACCGCTGATTGTCACTAGAAGCAAATAAGTAAATTTTGCATTTTGAAATTCCTAACTTGCAGGAATGTGAAAAGTTACAGCGTGTTTTCCCAATGCCGGACCCATGGACGTCCTTCACTGTACAGTCCTAGTTTTAAGGTGGCCATACACGGGTCGATTTCCCACACGATTCCTGGCCGACCGATCACCGGGCGCGTGCACGCCGATCGATCGACGAGGAATCGCGTGCAGCCCACCTTGACCGATCGACCCCGCCCGATCGACTTGGCCCCCAAATCGGATCGGCCAGAGAACCAACCTGTTGGTCTTTTCTTATCGATTGAGCACACATCAAGGGACGTTGACATTTGTGGATCGATCGACTGGTAACAGAATCGTCCAGGAATCGGTGGCCTAAGGTGGTAGGCACAGACTTGTATGGTCGATCGATCGACGCCTGTGGCTTCACCGGAATCGATCGGATGGGCGAAAAAGCAGAGTTCTCCTTTAAAATACAACCAAGAATAAAAGAATTGACGGCCTATATGTCACAGATCAGATATATGAAACCTTAGGTTTAGTAAATCCAACTTGCCGGCAACTCATAAAACCTCCAGCGGAGCTTATACCAAACGCGGCCTACGTTCGCATATTGACAGCTAAAGACATCAATATCCATTTGTCATGAAGATATGAATAAATCGCACTCTCTGAAAATGTATAAATCCCGGAATGTAATAACATTTTTGCAAGAGGCTTTAGAATAAATTTACTCTTTATTGTTCATTTTTCTCCGGGGCTCCGTAAACTTTTTTTTTTCTCCCTCCTTCTCAACAAACTCCGGATTTTCCAGCAACAGCTGTTTTTGAAACTCCACGCTGAGTTTAATATCCTGCTAAATAAAACGTCCCTGCCCTATCCAGCGCCAGATAAAAATCTCATTCATCGCGGAGCCCCACTGGCTGGTGAAGGCTAAAGCCCCCCCATACACCTCCATACAATTTCCATTAGATCTACCAACAACTATGTAGTAAAGTGGCCTCCCTGATAG
>CM070033.1:5151145-5165123 GCA_036250615.1 Ptychadena robeensis | reverse complement strand
TTACCAAGATTCACCCCCCTCCCCCCCTCGTCTATAAAAACCAACAAATTCTAAAATTATAACGTGCTTCTGAAGTTAAACAAATCTACAATGCTCATCGTGAAGGGACGTCATCCCGGGATTTATAATGGGATGGAGTCGGGGGAGGGGGGATATGAACGATATGTGATTTTTCACGTCCCCCTGGAATACTTTCACATGTGTGGATTAGATTTGCAAGTCGAACGGCTCTGAACGTCTAAACTATGATAACGTATGGTGAGACACAACGGGAGGAAGCTGATAATTTGATATCTGGGCCTGCAAGGCTTCTCCGCTCGCCTCGGCGAGGTATCAAAGTCGTTATCGACCCCTCAATCTTAACACGCCAGGTTTTCGGAGGAGGGCATCACATCACTCCATAGACGTGTTAAATCTCTGAGAAGATCCCACTAAGAGGGCAAGTTGGTGCAGCTCCATCTGGTATTGAGTACATCATCAGCTCGTCTATTCTGCAACATTTCTTGTGTTTTCAAGATTGGAAAATTGTCTTTGAAAAGCAAAAGTTTGATTGCAACAACTTCAGTTTAGAGAAGAAGTTTTAAAGTCCAGGACAGGATTGGGCGAACTTTTTGACCCGTGGGCCACAATGGGTTCTTAACCTCCCTGACGGTTAACAAAACAAACTAACCTGAGCTACAATCGAGGATGCTATTCTATCTTCGGCAGGTCTGCGGTGATTGTAAAGCTGGGGACACTCGGGACCCTGGTCACCATCCGAAGTAATGGCGATTGACTTCTGATCGGATTTATGGACATGTGCATTCAATGTTTGATCGACCTTTCTTCAATTGACGCTCAAACAACCTGTGATCAATCGCTCCGAACGTGCACAGCATTTGATTGTTAATCGAATGAATGGAAAATTGATCCATGTGTGGGGCTTAAATTTTTACTCACTGATTGCTTTAGACACTGGGGGCAGTGGTGGCGGCACCTTTGACCTCCATGTTAAGGAGGTGCCATCGTTTACCCATCCCACATCCACAGCGACATTGATGATGATGTGTAGACAGAAGGAGGAAGGGCAGGAAAACAAGGCATGTACTGTGCTTTGATTGCCCATACCACGTCATTGAAAATGCCACGGTGGCATGGTGATGGTAAATTTGATGGAATTTGACAAAAATTTGACCCATTGGGTTCCATGACATTGCGTTGCGGTATGCATTTACACACAACCCACTGGATATATAGCTGCTGGATATATAGCCCCCCCCCCCTGCTGCATGGGCCACATAAAACAGGCAAACAGACCGGATAGGGCCCACAGACCTTAGTTTTCCAACGGCTGGTCTAGGAGGACATTTAGCTTGCCAGTGTATTGTGTACCACTGGCATATCTTCTTGAAACTCCCTATGTATGTTTACTATGTCTGTCCAGTTTCAGCTTCTTGGATCCACTTAAAGAGGAGTACTGGTTAAGAATTAGCCGAATGACAAGTTTGGCCCAAATCTTTACGGAACTTTGCAAATAAAAAGTAAACAGCTACTTGTGTCTCAGTCAATGGCCCCCGGGCTCACACTGGTTCCACATGTTCAGTAATGGCGGGATCCACAGTCTTGGAGGAAGGACCACCCCATTGGAATGGCAATACTCAGATACCAATGCAGAACCACGACTTCACTGTACCTGGGTGCTATTATGCTCTCTGGTTGTCCACATGCCTGCTCAGTGAGGGCCTCTCGTCTGGGTGCAGATCACTTGCCTGGCTACCTCTGCTTCATTAGGTGTGGCCACTCTGAGCTGAGGCATCCTGGGAGGAGGGGGATTTATATACAGGGGGTTTATATACATGCAGGCCCCCAAAGTCACTGTTGGCAACAAAGCAACATGAAGAAGGACAGGTAAACCAAACACAGGAGCACACACAAGAACAATGCTATACAGAAGTTACAATAGGCGATGGTATGCAAGACAGATCCTCATTAAATTTTAATTAGATGGTGCCACCTAACACTATAGGATTGGTAAACAATTGACTGATAAATCTCCTGCAGCCAAATGGACAGAAGCTGGTAATGCCATTTGGTCCAACAGCAGTTCGTCCAGAATGGTTCCCTTTGGCAGAGCGGGTAGGCATGACTGTACTGGTCAGTGGACATCACCATGGACTCCGGGGATGCTGCTTGGCCAAATGGCATCTCAAGATCTCATGAGCAGCAAATAGCCATTCCTTATAAACCATAAAGTCTACCTTTTCAGTAGAAAAGTTTATAACAGTTTATTCAATAACCATGACTGATGTGTCTTATATCTACAGAGACTATGCAGCTTCCAGAACGGAGCTCATCTCCTTCAGTGAATATGTCGGCTTCGAGACAGAAACGGAGAACCTTCTGTTTGACCGCTCCCTTTTTAAAGCTAAAATGGAGGTAATCTATACGATGGTTTAACCAAACATGAAATGCTGATTGTACCATACCAGGGACTAATGATAGGGTCAATGGTTGTGTTTATGGGTCTAAAGGCTGCCATACACAGCCCGAGTAGGTCAGACAGACCTACTCCGATATGCACCGGAGTGCAAACGTGATGACGTCATCACGTTTGCACCCCGGTGCATTATGGGGCCCCTTCAGTCGGCTGGCACCCTTTTTTATGGGGCCCCTTCAGTCGGTGGGCACATGCCGATTAGCGGCCGATTTTTAACCTGACCGACGGCGCGCACGCCCGTCGGTCAGGTTAAAAATCGGCCGCTTATCGGCATGTGTATGGCTAGCATAAAACTGGGACTTCTATGTCAAGTCTGTGCCTATAGCAAATGCATATTGTACCAGAAGCCGGGGCAGTCCTAGGGATATCGGTGCACTGGGCTCTGTTCTGATCCCCCATAAACCCCCGCCGGAAGGCATCACCCTTTCCAGGGAGAGAGCACCATGCAGGACGCTGATGCAGAGGACAGTGAGGGAGACCGTGAAGAAGACAACCGTACACATGGGGTGAGTACCAAACACCATCTCCTGGTACTCATCTGAGGAGCTCACTAAAAAAGTTATGTGCACCCCTGTATATATATACACACAGCAGAGGGAAATCATATACTATTATTAGGCTGTTTTAGCACTTAAACTCTGGACACATTGCAAACATCTATCTCCCGCCTTTATATGACAAGGATACACTTATATGTGCAGCCAGGGATCCAGGGGAGGTACATAGGTAGAAAGCCCCCTCCAAAAGCTAAATATCATTGGTTGCCTCCCTGAGGGACAACAAGTCTCACACTTCTGGTACTGCTAAGAGTGACCCGAATCATGCGGTCAGCAGATGGATCTGCCCCATCTCCCAACACAAGGAATTCAACGAACCTTAGGAGGAACTCCGGCACAAAACTTCCAGCCTAATCTATAACTGATTCACTCAACCGCTTATTGTTGCGACATTATACATGTTTACGCTTTTCCATTTATTGTTGTGTTTCCATTGTTTTGGGGTCTGAAGATGGTTCTCAGTTCCGAAGCCAAACAAATCCTTTCAAGTCCACCAAAGAAGAGGACAATAGAAGAAGCAAAGCTGGTAAGTTCCAGAAATTAAATTAGCGCTTTTATTCATGTGCCACGCCCGAATGCGTCCCCTGGTGGAAAATCACGCCAGATCGCATCCATTGACATGAATGGATGCGGTCAACAATTGCGTTCCCAATGAATAGGGCCGTGATTTTTTACCGCGTCCATTTATTTCCTATGATCGGACCCAATCACATACGATCAGAAAAAAAAATGTTGGATCGCTTGCATAATGGCGGGCGATCACGTGAACACGTGGGGGCGGTTGGCTGCAGCGCAATTAAAAACCAGTTCATATGCGGCCGATTGCTCTAGAGTAAACAAGCCCCTTGATTGTGCCCATAGGGAATGAATGGACGCGATTTTTGATCATGTCCACAAGTGATCAAAAATCACGTCCATCCATGTGTATGGGTGTGATCAGGGCTGAAAAATTGAGTCCACCTGCGGCCCGCGATCTGCGATTCTGATCGTGGGTCGCACTGCGTCCGCATCCGATCGTGGCCTTCAGTTGAATTGGGGAGAAGCCCATTAAAATCGCATCCCCACAGCATCTGATCGTGTAAGTGGGGACATAGCCTTTAGTGATGAGCGGCATAGGCAACATTCGTATTCGCGGCATGCCGTGAATTTTTGGGAACGGAAAACATTCGGAAAATATTTCATTCGGCAATATTCTTCTTATTGCCGAATATCGGCAGTTTTTTATCCCGAATTTCGCATTTTTTATTATTCGCTAAGTATATTTTTTAACTGCAGTGAGGGGGCGTGTTGAAAAAAAATTTGAATTTTAGATAGACGCCATCTAAGTGGATTTTCGCAAATTTTTCTAAAGTGCCCCGATTTTCAGCAATAGTCCGAAATTCGCATCAACCCCAAATATTGGATTTAAAAACTGTTGTTTTGATGGTCCGCAGGGATGTTGCAAAGCGCTTGTGCAGCTTCCCATCGTCCACTTGCATTGAGAGGCGTGTGTAATGGAAAAAAAATACAGCATATCCGGAAATTGCGAATATGGCAATATATTTCACACCATCTTCGCCGCGATTTCGAATTGCCGATATTCGCGATTAATATTCGGAATCCGAATATTCGTGATCATCACTAATAGCCTTAAGGTGGTGGGGAAGCTGTCTTCACCCATGACCCCCAGCTCCCATCTGTGAGCTGGGCAGCTTGAGGCCAACTCACACACAGTGCAGATGAAAGAGCCACCTGCGGGCAGTTCCGCCATCTTGTATTTAAGTTGGGCTCAAGCTCAAAGCAGTGCAGTCAGTTGGGAGTCTGGATGACTTGGGACCCTTTTGGGACAGTAGCCACACTGCAGCCTAGAGTTAACACAAGGTACACAAGTGTCCACCGGAAACCTGTGTATCTTTTACACTGGCCACACCTTTGTGTTTCCTGTAATGCGCAATGATGCCTTTAACGAAAGTACCCCGCTGCACAGTTTTGCAAAGCGTCTCCCATACACTTGAGCTCCCCGCTGACATAAATAATGCAGTACAGATGGAATATCTGGCCACCAGTCCCCCCCCCCCATATTGCTTGGCCGGGCAGGTGGAGAGCTGTGACATGACCACCCGCAGCCAAACATGCACTGGTGGTCGTGCATTCACACCATAACACCATATGGCCACAGCATCATAAGACCCGGATTTGGGGGGGGGGGAGTAAAAGGTGCATCTTATGGTGTAAAAAATACAGTACATGGGGTAGACAATGGTAGTCGCAGCTCTTACCCAAGATGTGGTAATTTCAGGAGGGGAGGATTGATCCAGTTGATAGGCCTCAACTCTGCTCCGGTGATGCACAGCAATCCACACAGGATGCAGGAAACAACAGAATGGCCCAGAATATTCTGTAATACACTATTTTATAGACTTAGGCCAAGGAGTGGACAATATCAGTAACTGGGCAGATTAGATTGGTGACTCAGCAGCAGGTGCTTGACACATTACTATATTTTACAGACAATAACTTGTTTTTACAGACATTAACCATGTCATGGCAGGAACATCATATATACATTGTAAGTGAATTTCCACTTCACTACAGTAGACTTGCATCAAGTGGTAGTGTTTGGGCTATAAGTAGTGTTTGTGTCAGGATCAGGTACTGAGGGGGCGACCAGGCAGGCAACACACACTGAGATCCAGACAGAGGTGGTGGTGACAAAAATTGATTTAATGCAGACTTACAGGCAGGAACAAAAACAGGTGCAAAAGTCTGGGGTACAGGGGTGTCCAGGGTTCAGGGACAAGAAGCATGAAGCCAGGGAACGGATGAAATCCAGACAAGCAAACATGAACAGCAAGCGTGTCTGGATGAAGCACACCTAAATAGCCCTAAGGCTAACGAGGAAGGTGTGAGCTCCACCCAGCCCACGCTTGCAGGGAGCCACCTGCTGGTGACTGTGGCACCAACCCAGGGATGGGCAATCACAGTGCCACCAGCAGGCGGTGACCGGAACAGCCAGGCTCCTCACAGTTTGTGTTATGAGCAGGGCTATTTTTTCCTGCTATGCCAAATATGCGTGCGCAGCACCCATAGTGGCAATGTATAGGACAACAGTGGGACATAGACAATGCCTTTAATATAGACTCACTCATTTTATAACAAAAGTTACAGATTTAATAGATAGTTTGGTTGTTGGGTGTAGATCATTTTTATTGAATGTATTCCTTTAAGTAACTTTTCGTGATGCTTGTAAAGTGAGGCTTTTCAGTGAAAGACAAATATCTAAATCTATCTGCGGGTTTTCATCATTGTTTATTGTATTTTTTAAGCCCCATCACATAATCCTAGAATCTCTGTGAATCTGCTATTAATGTTTGGTAAGCAGGTGCTGGAGCTGTCAGCGCCTTGTACTAAATGAAATTTACAATGATTTTGTTCTGTATCGATCATCCGAATGATATTTCAGTAACCTAACCAAGTTGAACATTTGTGAAGCATTTATCTGGCGGTGGGAGTTACGCGGGAGGAGGCTGACTAGTGGCGCGGAGTCCCGGAGCCTTTATAATATCACGATTGATTCCAAAGTCGATGAACCGTAACAATGTTATCTAAAGTTTACATATGAATGAGCCAATCTCTTCAATTACAGGCCATGCTGTCTCTGCGGACGACTGTGACTTCCTTCGCCGCATATCCGGTACATGTGCAGGAGAAAATCGCCCAGGTGGGGTGGTATGAATGGTATGTACTACTACGCCTTTTATTCAATAAGCTGAGTGATATCCAGGAGATCATTTATTCATTGATCTATCCTGCCTGTTACCCCAAAATTAACCCTACTTTGGGGACCCTATGACAGTTCTTGCTTCGGGGCCCCTGTAGATTCGACTGCAGTGAGGTGGGGGGGGGGGGGGGGGTGGGCTGGGATGTGGAGTGGTGACCTTAGAGATGATCGGTGGGGGGTGAGACTCCTCCAATAGCCCCCCCCCCGGCATGTTCTGTGATTTACTTTGCACCCTCTGTTGATCGGGGGGGGGGGGGTGCGGGTGGTTGGTGAAAATGGCAGGGTTAGTGGTTATGGGGGGGGCTTCTTCTCTTACAATAGCACCCCCCGTCCCCCCAGGTCCGCAGAACACACTCTTCAGATCTCCACATAGAGGGCACCTATACCGGGGATGGAGGCCTCTGGATATACATACAAGGGAGGGAGCAGGGGGCCTCCCGGGGCTGTCATTTATTTTAGAAATGCTGCCCATTCAATTATATTATCGTAGTATAAGACGCATTGGACCATAAGTCGTGAAAATTTGGGAACAAAAACAACCAGAGACAGCTCTTCAGATATCAATTGCATATACAGAATGTTCCAGCAAAGTAGACAGGACTGGACCATGCAGTTTTCACCAGCCATGCAGTTTTCTCCAGCCAAAGGCCCAGTGCCAGGAGGGAGGACTTTGTTGCAGCAGAGTGTCAGGGCTGAAACTTTACCATGTGTCTATACACTAGCAGTACCCAATCTCTGAACACACTGACCAACTTATGAAGAGACACATTTTCCCATGAGCAGCTATTTACATATGGGAGTAGATATAAGTCTGTGTCAAATAATGAATTTATTGCAATGCAGAATGTTAATGTAAATACACAACTTATGCTATCTAATTGTAAAATGTGTCTCTCCATAAGTTAGTCAGTCTGATCATATAAGTGGTACTGCTAGTGCTAATGCAGATAGGATCTCTTTTTGGCAGTGGCTTTTGGCTTGGCTGGGAATGGAACAAAGTGATGAGTGGGACAAAAAAAAAAACAGACCATAAGACGCAGGGACACTTTCCCACTGAGTTTAATGATAAAAAAGTGCATCTTATAGGCTGAAAAATATGGTATATATATATGTATTATATATTCAATTGACCAGTACACACAAGCGCATTGTGTTTGCAATGCTTGGTGGTCTGTTTTTTAAAATGCGTTTTAGGAGAATGTATTGGTGTGTCTAAAAACGCGTCCCAAGCATCGCATTTTCCGTGGAGATTCGGTGGAGCCTAAGCATTAAGGCCTATGCTCTAGTGTTGCACTACTGAGGTAAGATGCTGAGATATGGTACTGAGATATGTATTGAGATCTGGGGGTTCCAACAGTGTTGTACTGTGAGAGTTACATGTGACCCAAAGCCACCTGGTGACCTGTGGATGGAGACAGCTAGTCGGAGGATCAATCAGGAACAGGGAGGTCCATCTGCAGCAGAATCTACCATGCAGGAAGCTGACGCAGAGGACAGTGAGGGAGACAGTGAGGGAGACTACGCTACATATGGGGTGAGTACCAAACACCATCTCCTGGCACTAATCTGATGAGCTCACTAAAAAAGTTAAATGCGCCCCTGCTTATGTCCCTCCCTTATATTTTCCCACCAGATGATGTGTGGGGTAGAGAGTTAGGGGGGAGAGTAACACCCCATACCTTCTAAGCAGCAGCTGTGATGCTTCCAGTGAACTCGGCGACCCTGATGAAATGGTCGTTTGACCCCCAAGGGGGTCCGGACCCAGAGTTTAGACCCACTGCTCTATACCAAATCTTTCCGGCATTGACGTGTTCCCGGTAGTCTACTTCTACTTCCATATGTTCAGGATAACATCATGTGACAACGTAACTATACAACATGGACAGATCTTCGAACCAGCTTTAGGGCAATCTTATATTTTTATGACTCCTGTTTTTTTCCTGTTACACTATAACATATAGAATAGAAGGTTCTTTTCTTCTTTTTTTCTTGAGAGCCAGAGATTTATTTTCCTCCCTCGTATCTCCCAGCCTCCGCTCACAAATAATGGATAACTCAATTTAAGGCTAATAACGTGTAACCAGCAGCCTGTATAGGTATATACAAATATGTACCCGGGGACACTTTCCATTGACGTTTCATTATGATCCAGGCCCAGGAGCACCTACTGAAATGGAAAAGGAGGGAAATAGAACAGCTTTAACTAATGTAAGAAGAGCCGGCAAGGAAATTAAAACTAGGCCTGGGATGAGCGATGAAAGAAAATCACTTTTTAAATGAACAATAGGCTGCTCGGGAGGAATGGGAACCAGAGAGCGAAAAAAACAAAGCAATGTGAAATGAAAGCGAAAATGGCCGAGATGGGGGTTGTAGACACGATGAATGGGGGGGGGGGGGGGGGGGGGGGGGGGGGGGGAGGTATTGTGTTACGATGTCTACCTCTGGAACTCCCAAGAATCTAGTTAGTTTCTACATTTCAATGTGGATAAAATGCTCCACTAGTTCGAAAAATTTCTTACAATATGAGTATTGAGGATCCGTCTATGGGTAGCCGCCCCATCCTCACTCCCCTGTAAAAGGTATAGAAGAAGATGCTGGATTAATTTTATAAGGAACTTGTATGAAATGCCTCCTGAAAAAAAGGGAATAGGTTTTAAAGTGGGAGGGGTCTTCATCAGATTGTCTGTGGGGTGTCCGGTTGTGGTCAGTAGTGTCATGCTGGACTTAAGCCCCCGTGGGAAATGGACACCACTGGTCTGTGGGGTTGGAGACACCTCCCCAGTGTTGTAGTATAAGTGTAAAATAATCCATTGCAAGAAATATTACCCCAAAGCAATGGTGTTGTCAATGTTTTGGTAACCAGTGGGCAGCTTTAAAAACACCCCTCCCCTAGTGTGCGGCTGGTTAAAATGATAAGCTCTCTATTACTGATTGCCAGGGGCTGGTTGGAACACATAATAACCCCAGCATTGGTGACCTTTTGTAGGCTGTTACAATAATACAATGCCGCTAGGCCTGCCCCATGTCTTTGGCACAGGGCACTTATTTATTTATTTATGTCTGTCCCCCCTACTCCCCTTGCACGTTTTGTATTGGTCACTAGTACGGGTTGACTAGTCCTTTTGGATTGCCCCAGAAAGTGGTGGGGAAAGACTAATTACAGCCCCGGCCCGGCAGTCTCTCCATGTTAAGGGCCCTCTTTGGAGGGTCATACTTGCCCCCTAGTACTTGGGAGACTAGGCTTTTGCCACGGTCTACTAGGAAAAGGGGCACCCGATTCTTAAGCTAGCCATACACGTTCGGATTCCATGGCCGCTCGATCACCTATCCGATTGATTCTGCCGATTCTGCCGGGAATCGCAGGTGTGATCGATCGGCCAATTAAGAGTATCCGATCGCTGCATACCACCTTGTCCAACGGATTCCGGGACGATTCCATGTCCGATTGTCCACCTCACAAATGGCAACTCCCCCTGATGTGTGCAGAATCGGATCAAAAAGACCAACATGTTGGTTCTCTGTCGGATCCGATTCTGGGCCCCTGATCAATCGGACGTGATCGATCGGACAAGGTGGGCTGCACATGATTCCGGCACGATCGTTTCGTGTGCACGCGCCCGGAACCGATCGGCCCGGAATCCGGCCGGAATCCGACCCGTGTATGGGGCCTTTAGTAGTGATGAGCGACTAGGCAATATTTGAATTCGCGTAATTTCGCGAATATCCTCCATAATATTCGATACCATATTCGTAATCTCGAATATCCGCACTTACGACATGAATTGCGATCTACAAATCGCACTTGCGATAACATATGCGCAATGCATGCAAGTCAATGGAGCTCGGATATTCGACTGGGAGAATATCCGTCATTTCCGTTTTAAAAAATCGCATTGCGATTATATAATCGCGATCCCATTCATTGCAATGGATCGCGATTATAAAATTGCGATTATAAAAGAGCAATATATCGCGAAAAATCGCGATCGCGTCGGATATCCGATGATATATTCGCGAAATAGCGATATTCGAGCTAAATATTCGAAAATCGAATATTCAAGCTCAACACTTATTCTTAGTACCCGGGAGACTTGGCTCCGGTCGAGGCCTCCTGGGGAAAAGGACATCCGAGGGATGTGTGGCTTCGGCTGCCTCCCACTGCCACCCCTTTTGGGGATTGAGGCCTCTTTTAAGGTGGGACAACACGGTACACCCTTGCTTGCTTAGAGTGTTGTGTTTACTGTGTGCACCTCACTTTTTTGTTTGCACTGGATGCACAAGTTGTCATATGCCTCTAATGCCCCTGTCTCTTAGAGGGCCCTGTTGGTCATCATTAGCCCTAGTTAGACTTCACAGAAGCATCCAATGCGCTAGTCTTCCTTTTTCAGTTCTTACAATGGTGGCATAGTATATTTTATGAGCACAGGCCATTAAAAGTCCAAACTTCTCATTCTTGTGAAATCTTCTTGTTGTTCTGTTTGTGGATATAATTAAACCTAACTTATCCTAGACCAGCTCTCCATAATACAATATTCTCTCCTTATGACTGTAATTATTCAGACTTGTAAACCCAGAGGTCCTCTTCTAAATTTTGTCATGCGTAAGGCCCACTGCAATACCAGATTTCACCAGAAGGTGACTGGAAATTTAACATCTCCATTTGTAAATTGCATCTCGGCTTACAATAAACAGTTAAGCTTGCAGCGTGTATAAGGCTTCTGATCTCCATCACCAAGCTGAGTATTAATGGATTTCATAAAGTGTTTAGCCATCTATCTAATTCTTATTCTATGGGATCAATCTTCTCACAGTTACCAAGTTTCAGTAACTCTTTATTTGCATACATATGCAATTTAGACAGCAAAAGCGCTATGATGTTCAAAGAGACGTCTGCAAGATTAAGATGTTCCCTTTGAGGAGACAATTACAGTTGTGTTTGTATTAGCTTTGATGCGGGATCCATGATACGTATTCTAATTCTCCTCTAACGCTCTGCAAACACTTTGTTTCTTGTGAAGGCAAATAAGAATGAAGAAAGGGGGCGCGCGTTTCGTATTATTACCGTGATATGTTTAATGTGACTGAAACGTGAATGTAACAGATATCCTGCCATAGGGTGGCTGGGTCATTGCACTGGGTCTATGGGAGTTGTTCCTGAAGTCTGCTCTCCATTCAATGGGAGATGAATGAATGTCTTATTGGTTGTTTATTGCAACTGCACCCCCCCCCTCCAATCACATCGTCCGGCAAATGCATCCCACTGCACCCCCTCCCCTACCCCAACTGCAACCCAGTACACTAACCTACAACTGTGCCATGCTCACACCACACCATTCTCCAGTCATACTGCCCTTCAACCAAAACCCACTACACTGCCCTACAACTGTGCCATGCTCACACTATTCTGCAGTCATACTGCCCTTCAACCAAAACCCACTGCACTGCCCTACAACTGTACCAACCTAAAACTACACTGTTTTCCAATCACGCCATTTTTTAACCTGTCCAGAGACTGCACCACCTTTCCACCATACTACACTCCATACATGCCACAATACAACTACTCCGTCCTCCATCAACACTGTCCTCATACCTTCCACCTCAGTGCCCTAAAACCACGCTACTCTCCATCTGCATTGCACTGTACTTTCCAACTGTACCACCCTACAACCACATTATCCTCCATTTACACTGCCCTTGGACTGCAGCACCCTACCACCACACTGCCCTCAGACTGTGCCACCCTTCCACCATGCTATCCTTTAGTAATACCACCCTACAACAACACTACCATACAACCACATAACTCTCCTAACGCATCAACCTATAACCCAGTGGTACCCAAACTTTAACTGCAGGGCCCCCCTTTTTAATTTAGGAACATTTCCAAAACCTTTGAGTCCCCCCAGGGGGGCCCACCCCCCAGTTTGGGGACCACTGCTATAACAAAACCACTCTCTAACTGCACCACCCTATAGCCACACAATCTTCCATCCACAATGCCCTTGGACAGCAGTACCATACCACCACACTGTCCTCAGACCGTGCCACCCGTCCACCATGCTATGCTCTAGTAATACCACCCAACAAAAATACTACCCTACAAACACTACACTCTCCTAACACACCACCCAATAACCACACCACTCTGAAACTGCACCACCTTATAACCACATCATCCTCCATTCACACTTCCCTTGGCCTGCAGCACCCACCCTCTAAGCTGTCTCTTCTACCCACACTGTCCTCAGACCAGAGCACTCTTCCTCCACACCAACCAGCAATCAACTTCACCACCCAACAACTGGACCACCCGCACCATCAAAAAACAATGCCCTCCAACTTCAACCACCTGCATAGTGCTACAACTGTACTACATTAAGACCACACTTCCCTCCAACCACACCATCTTCTAACCACACTGTCATTTCCTGCATCAACCTCCCACCACACTGTCCTCCATCTCAAACATCCTCCATACACATCACTCTTTAACAAAACCGTCCTCCAACAGCACCACCTGACAACCACACCATCCTCAAATAGCTCCACCGCCCCACCACACTGTCAGTCAACTGCATCACCCTACTTCCAGCATGCCAACCTATTTTAAAGATCAGTGGCCATGGGATGGAACACTGGGCAAGCAACATCCACTGGGCAAGACATTGAAAGTTTACTTTAAGGCAGAAAGAGCCCCAAATGTTTATGTTGTACAGAGCTGACATTACTTTCCATAGACAGATTAAACATATAATAGATTCAGTGCGTTCCGCTAATCCGTCTTTCTTCTTTTTATGAAACTTTTAATGGATCATCATGAGGATTCTTCAAAGATGAAATTGAAGTAAATCAGCCTTCGGAGACCTCAGAGGCATCTTCCTTAAGTGTAATTCTAATGAAAGATTCTTTCTTAAAACTGCGTTAATAGGGAAATAAATTATGAAGCTTAGCACAGCTGCAACGATCTGGGTAAAGAATGTGAAGTTATGGATTGTGGCGATGTCTGTGATACTGTGCGGTACGATGAAAGAGGCCCAATATACAGGTGATTGGTGAAAAATTTGAATATTTTCCAAAAGTTCCTGTATTTCAGTAATTCAACTTAAAGCGGTTTTACACTCGAAATTAAAAAACAGACATACATTAAACAGACACAATACTCACCTGTCAGCAGTTCAGATG